>CM076580.1:1665008691-1665140488 GCA_034641835.2 Pinus albicaulis | reverse complement strand
CACTAAGTTCCATTTCGTAGTTTCATTTGATAGTTCATGTAAACCTTAGAAAACTTATCTATGGAAGGCCACTGTAGGTTGGGACTACAAGAGACTAAAGATCAACAATGGATTTTTTTAATTACTTCCTAAAAGTTTATTAGGCCATCATTAGGCATCAAGTCAAGCTTTTGTTAAAGAAGCAATGGGAAACTGTGATGTTTTCCATAAAAGGACCTTGAGTTACTTAGTTTCAATTGAAAACAATGTATCACACTGAGTTCCATTTCGTAGTTTCGTTTGACAGTTCATGTAAACCTTAGAAAACTTATCTATGGAAGGCTACTGTAGGTTGGTACTACAATAGATTGAAGATCAACAATGGATTTTTTTTAATACTTCCTAAGAGTTTATTAGGCCATCATTAGGCATCAAGTCAAGCTTCTGTTAAAGAAGCAACAGGAAACTGTGATGTTTACCATAAAAGGAGCTTGACTTACTTAGTTTCTATTGAAAACAATGTATCACACTGAGTTCCATTTCGTAGTTTCGTTTGTCAGTTCATGTAAACCTTAGAAAACTTGTCTATGGAAGGCTACTGTAGGTTGGGACTATGTACAAGAGACTAAAGATCAACAATGGATTTTTTTAATTACTTCCTAAAAGTTTATTAGGCCATCATTAGGCATCAAGTCAAGCTTCTGTTAAAGAAACAACGAGAAATTGTGATGTTTGCCATAAAATGAGCTTGACTTACTTAGTTTCAATTGAAAAAAATGTATCACACTGAGTTCCATTTCGTAGTTTCATTTGACAGTTCATGTAAACCTTAGAAAACTTATCTATGGAAGGCTACTATAGGTTGGGACTACAAGGGACTGAAGATCAACAATGGATTTTTTTAATTACTTCCTAAAAGTTTATTAGGCCATCATTAGGCATCAAGTAAAGCTTCTGTTAAAGAAGCAATGAGAAACTGTGATGTTTACCATAAAAGGAGCTTGATTGACTTAGTTTCAATTGAAAACAATGTATCACACTGAGTTCCATTTCGTAGTTTCGTTTGACAGTTCATGTAAACCTTAGAAAACTTATCTATGGAAGGCTACTGTAGGTTGGGACTACAAGAGACTGAAGATCAACAATGGATTTTTTTAATTACTTCCTAAAAGTTTATTAGGCCATCATTAGGCATCAAGTCAAGCTTCTGTTAAAGAAGCAACGGGAAACTGTGATGTTTACCATAAAAGGAGCTTGACTTAGTTAGTTTCAATTGAAAACAATGTATCACACTGAGTTCCATTTTGTAGTTTCGTTTGAAAGTTCATGTAAACCTTAGAAAACTTATCTATGGAAGGCTACTATAGGTTGGGACTACAAGAGACAGAAGATCAACAATGGATTTTTTTAATTACTTCCTAAAATTTTATTAGGCCATCATTAGGCATCAAGTCGAGCTTCTGTTAAAGAAGCAATAGGAAACTGTGATGTTTACCATAAAAGGAGCTTTACTTACTTAGTTTCAACTGAAAACAATGTATCTCACTGAGTTCCATTTCGTAGTTTCATTTGACAGTTCATGTAAACCTTAGAAAACTTATCTATGGAAGGATACTGTAGGTTGGGACTACAAGAGACTGAAGATCAACAATGGAATTTTTTAATTACTTCCTAAAATTTTATTAGGCCATCATTAGGCATCAATTCAAGTTTCCTATGTTTTCTGATCCTAATCTTAGACCTGATCTTAGATCTCCTTTAAAAAGGCTTCAACCCTGCATTAAGAAGGTTGTACATAAACTCTTCAGAGGCTGCTTCTTCTCAATTCTGGATCTTCAAAAAAAATTCAATATTGTGCTTCCAACCTTTAATATAGTGCTTATTTTTTACCAACCAAACCTACACAAGGGGATTCACTGTAATACAATTCAACAAGCTTCAATGGTGTTCTTGGTCTTCTATCCCATATAGAATAAGGGACAAAGGTGCCCTTTATTCTGCCTCAGAATGTCCACTTTCACACTAACTTACAGGAGTATGCCACAGATTTGAGATGAATAAATGATCACAATTTAGATTTTTGGAGTCTTCACACAGGTCTGAAAATACAGAGGTCTGCAATTTGGGTGCAGCAACAACATGTCTGAAGTCTACACGAGATCAGTCCAAATGTCTCTTCACAACACGTCTAATTTTATTTCCTGCTCATGTCCAAGTCTAATACAGTCACAGGTTCAACGTGTAAGTCTAGTACCGAACCTTAGCACATATAGCCAGATAGCCTCAGTTCACTGGTTCAAAGTTCAGTCTACAAGCTTGACCCTTCAAGCTTCAGATCTGAGCTGTGATACTTCCACAAATATGCTTACCACAGGTGATTTTACATAAAAATAAGCTACAGGACTACACAAGGACTAAAGCTCCTGTTGCAGATTGTAATATCACAGGCCTGAGGAATGAGTTAAGGTCTGAGGGTATATATGCATGTGAGGGACCTCCAACCTTAAACCAAGTTGTCCACGAGTTTGTAATCTCTGCAATCCGAGCTGCTAACCAGATGACTATCCACAATTTACTGCCACAGGATTGTAATCCGAGCCCTCACAATGGTGTCTCCAAGGGGTCTGTACAGCAGTACGAATTCTACAGGAAATCTACCTTGTAACAAATTCAAATCAGACTCTTCCTCCTTGGCCTCTTGTCTTATTTTTCTACATTCCTTAAATAATATTCAATGAACAGATGAACATCACGTCATTCCAGAAATCATGGTAGGAATTTCACGAATCTGGGCTATAATGAATATTCAGTAATTTCACCTAAAACATGATGTTTCTTAGATCTATTCCCGATGAATAGATGAACATCACGTCACTCCATCAGTCACGGTAGGAATTTCATGAATCTGAGCTATAATGAAAATTCAGTAATTTCACCTAAAACATGATGTTTCTTAGATCTATTCCCCGTGAAATTTCAGTCTTGGGGCCAATCAGAAATATTCAATTATAGCAGCAAATACTTAAATTCACTTCAACCCAAATCACCAGGCAGCTCAAGAGAATAAATACCATATACTTGGAATTCACTGCCAACAATGTCGAACATGCATGGCACACTTTGTCAAACATATAAAAGATCTGAAATACCTTTATTATAGCAGAAAATATGCTCCTTTATGTTCTATGTTGTGTATTAAATCACAACAATTTCAGCAATATCATAGGTGAAATCAGCTTGAACAATAGTGCTAGAATCCCCTAAACAAGAAGATAATACAAGCTGAAAGTGATGCAAGTATTTGGACAGCTTAAACAATTCATTTATATATAAGAGATGAAGTACATCTACATACCAACATCTTATTACAATTGGATACAAGTCAATCTGTTCAAACCATAACTAGAGAAAACATGGAAAACCCTACTCACCAACTCCTAGCTAGGAATCACTCTTAACCAGAGTTGCTTACTCCAGCAAAGCTCCTCCTTGGCACCTACACTTGCATCCCACAAGCATACAAGGCATTTCCTGCCTGCACCTCCTCAACACATTGAGTAGCACTAGGATTTCCAATTGCACTCAGTGCCATTTTGATATATTCACCTTTGCATGATATATAAATGAGCCAACTTTGCATATTTTGTCTCTATTGGCTTGGAATCATGGTTGCAAATCCTAAAAATAGTTTTTTTTTTATTAAAAAATAATTATTTAATGTAACTAGGATTTCCAATTGCACTTGGTGCCATTTTGATATATTCACCTTTGCATGGTATATAAATGAGCAAACTTTGCATATTTTGTCTCTATTAGCTTGGAATCAAGGTTGAAAATCTTGAGAATAGTTTTTTTTATAAAAAATAATTATTTAATGTATTTTTTTTTTTAAACTGGTTCATTGAGATCTGACTGCTACTAGTTAGACCGGTTCCGGTTCGAAACCTGGTTCATTAGGTCCACCGGTCCGGTCACCGGTTCCAGTTTTAATAACTATGATGTAAACTTCAAAAATCAATTTCTCTTAGAGTATTTGGAGTTAGGAGCTGAGTGAGGGCTTGTTGGAAAGAGGAAAGAGTCCTCTTTAAGATGGTGAAGGAGCCAATACGAAAGGATGCCTCCAAGGTGACAACAAATATTTTTCTTGTGAATGTTCCTGAAATTAGATCATTTTTGTTATAATTTCAAGAGTGCCCTCCAACAATTTTCCATGATTGTCCATGACATCTATGTTATCAAGTATAGTCATATCCATGTCATTAAGTCCTCAAGTGTTCTTCATGTCATGTCCCTAGACATTGTTCATGTCATCAAATGGTCCTCCATCAACCATGTCATCTTGACATCATACTGGGTCTAGGCATCTCAAGAATATTGACATCTTGGTCAATGCCACATTGACATCCATGACAACCTTGATTAACAGTTTCAAGATAGACAACAAGATAAACATAGTGAGAAATTGTCGGCCTATCACACTTTGTAATGTGTCTTATAATCAGGAATATGGCAACCTGAGCCATTTTTCTTGATCAACTGGAGTTTATTAAGAGAAATTTTATCCTAGGTAATATTATTACAACTTTTGAAGGTCTTGAATGAGTATCAAAGATCATTCACATAATTATAGATGAAGATAGGAATAACAAATATGACTCCAAAGGCATATTTTCTACTAGGGTGAAATTCTTCAAGCTTAGAAAAGTAATGTAAATCTCCAAATAATGTACCCTCTTGCATGCTAGGAATAAGGAGAGAATGTGGTGTAAATCCTTCATTAATGTGCCCTCCATGCAAGTGGCCAAAAACATAATGTATTCCCTTCAAGTGCCAAAAAGGTGATAATTTGTAACTCGTCATGCTGCCATGAATAGGTAAGTGACTCCCTCAATTGGAGTGCCCTCATTTTCTAGGAATGAGCACTGGGAACATGTCAGAAATAGGCTTTAAAGGAGAGAGTTCACTACTGGTAACTGTGACTTCATCATTGCCAAGTGCCTCCCCTTTAGCTGAGTGATGCATCCTATTTGCTGTTAAGGCAACTCCCATTGGCGTGTTCTTCTCCTCACTGTTGATGTAATGAATGTTTAAAAATGTCCGCAAGGGTTGTGCCCTTAAGAATGCTAATATATTTACCAAAACATTTTGCTGTAATGCTGATAGATCTGCGTTCAAAACCAAAATTTTTTGCTGTCATGCTGATAGATCTGCGTTCAAAAGGTGTAAATACAACAAAAATATCTCCTCAAACAAGTGCTGATCCAAAATCTTTCTCTCAAATATGACTTTCTTTTGTTGTTTAACTATGTGATTGTTGTGTATGGGTGTGTTCACACTGGTAAAAAATGTGTAGTCTTCTCTTCCTATATTTTGTTTCTAAAAAGTTTGCACAATTGACATTTGTGCTCAAATAGGAGCTGAAACTTCTCTTTTAAAAATAAAGTTCTGAAAAGAGTTGAAAGTAAAGAGTTAACATATTAGTTTCATCTTTGAATGCAGAAAATTGAAGATGAGTCAAATCCCAATTTTGACAACAGATGAATACCATGCACATGATGAGAGAATAGCTGATGAGAAGAGCTTGCTTAAATATGCATGTCCATGTAATGATTTTCGTGGTGGGAAAATGAGAAAAAGAAGTGTGATTTTTCAACATATGCTAAAATATGGGCATAGTGGTATAAGCCCTTTCCCTCAAAATTGTTATCCAGATAGGATAGAATTGCATAGCATGAGAGATGTAGAGGCACTAGACATAGATGAAGAGGCAACAAACACAAATGAAAAGGTAGGAACCTTTGATGAAGGGATTGAAGTTGATAGAATGTTGGATGAGGGTTTCAAGGATGAATGGCAGAAGTTGATGGAGGATGCTTTAAAACCTGTGTATGGTACTTGCAATTTAAGTCATTTAACAACAATCCTTTTAATTCTTAACTTGCAAGTGGTGCATGGTTGGACAAATGAGAGTGTTGATGAGTTATTGGCATTTTTACAATGATTGTTACCACCCGACTCCACACTGCCAACAAAACGAAGAGCATGTAAAGTGAAAATCACTAAGCTAGGCTTAGGGTATGAAAACATCCACACATGTGTGAATGGTTGTGTATTATTTCGCAAAAATCTTGCAAGTGAGACTGAATGTCCAAAATGTAAAGAAGGGAGGTATAGACCAGGGTTGAAATCAAATTTAGCTCCGAGAAGGGTTCTTCGCCACTTTCCACTAATCCCACGGTTTCTTCGAATGTACAAATGTCGAGACATTGCCAAGCTAATGCAATGGCATGCCCAAAACAAGAGCATCGATGGAAAACAATGATTTGTGGCTGATTCTAAGATTTGGAAGGAATTTGACAATAAATCCCCTGATTTTGCCCAAGATCCTCGCAATATAAGACTGTGTTTAGCTCTAGATGGGGTGAACCCTTTCTCAAATCAAAGCACTAAATGGTAAACTTGGCCAGTGTTTTTAATAAATTATAACTTGCCTCCATGGTTAGCAACGAAGCCATTTTTCTTGATGTTGTCATTGATCATACCGGGGAAAAAAAGTGTGACTTCAGATACAATTGATGTTTATTTAGAACCATTATTTGATGAGATAGTGGAATTGTGGAAAGGAATTGAAGCAATTCAAATTTTAGGGGATGGTAATTCAATTCAATTCACTTTAAGAGCTTCTTTATTGTTTACAATCCACGATCTTCCTGCATATGGCACTTTGACTGGTCTCAATGTTCATGGATACCATGGATGCCCAGCTTGCATCTTTAAGGGTTTTGTGAGGCACTCAAGTAGTTTTCACAAGTGTATTTATTGTGGACATCGTGCTTACCTCAAAATGGAGCATCCATATCGTCGACAAAAGTCACGTTTCAATGGTAAGGAAGAGAATCGTGAAGCACCACTGGCAATAACAAGTGATTACATTATTGAGAATGGAGAAAAAATAATGCAATTTATTGAAAATGGTGGCATTCGTGGTAGTAAAAATGATCCACTTTACGATAGTGGTGTAAAAAGAGTGTGCATATTCTATAAATTTCCATAATTTAAGCATATAACCATTAGGCATACTGTTTACTTTATGCATATTGAGAAAAACATAGCTTTTGCTATTATAGAAACTCTTTTTGGTGCATATGATACAGTGTCATCACGCCTAGACCTTAAAGAACTAAAGATTCGTCGAAATCTTTGGGTTGAAAAATATGGTAATGGAAAATACAAAAAACCTATTGCTCCTTATGTGTGGACAAAGGATCAATGTGCAAAATTCTTAAATTTGATGTCTCAGACTCGATTTCCTACTGGATATGTAAGTGGTAATATTAGAAGCCAAACCAAAAATAATAGCTTAAGAAGCCTCAAGACCCATGACTATCATGTCATAATTGAGGATATTTTACCTATTGCAGTCATATCAAGTTTGGAAAAGGGACCAAGATTGGCAATTATAAGGTTGGGCCGAATCTTAAAAAGAATGAGTTTGCATGTGCTAGATCCTTCAAACTTTGATAATTTGAGGGGAGAGGTTGTTGAAGTCCTCTGCTTATTGGAACGAGAATTTCCACCAAAAATATTCAATATTTCTATGCATCTTCTTATACATCTAGAACATGAACTAGAGCATTGTGGCCCAATAAGAACAAGATGGATGTATCCTATAGAGCGATACATGAAAGTTTTGAAAAAGTTTGTTCGTAATAAGGAAAAACCAGAAGGTAGTATTTGTGAAGGATATTTAATGCAAGAGGCCATAGGGTTTTGCACAGAATATATGAAGGATTTTAGCAATGTCAATCGGCGTGTATGGGATGATGACGACGACTAGAGAGTTGCAAGTGAAGTATTAGAAGGAAATGGGCGTCGCTTCAAGCTATCAAATGAGGAAATAATTGCCATACATGCCTATGTTCTTCAAAACACATCATCATTCGATAAGTGGCGTAGGTAAAATATTATTTACATCATAATTTATTTATTTAATTTCATTTAATAGATAAATTATTATCACTCTTAATTTTCATATTCTATGCAGAAAATACGAAGAAGAGATTCAAAAATGGATGCATCCATCTCGAAAGCGTACACTTCAAGATTTGAACCTTGGAGATCGTTCTTTTCCAAAATTTGATGATTGGATTGTCGATGCAATTAATGATGCACGACAAGAAGGTCAAGATATGACGAAGGAGGAAATTCAGCTTTCACAACCTCCAAGTATATGGGCTTCTTCTTTCAGTGGGATGTGGGCCTATGGTACTCATTTAAGAGTGGAAGAAAGGGATACAGGAAAGGAAAATTGTGATTGTATTGTTAGTGTTGAATTTCATCACAACACTGAAAAGAAATTGTATGTTGGATTCATACAAGAAATTATTCAAGTTGATTATGGTGAAACTAGTCCTATATTATTAAAATGTAAATGGATCAAGCCATCTGCAATACAACATGATGAGTATGGATTTGTAAGTGCAAATACACGCCAAATGTTACTGAAGACCAATGAGCCATATGTTTCCCCTATTCAAATTAACCAAGCATTTTTAATTGGTGATGTGACAAGCTCAGGATGGTCATATGTCGTTCAAATAGAGCCCCGCTCAAAAAGGAAATTCATGGAATATGTTGATATAATGGTTGATGGGCAATGTAATAGTTTACAAGAAACATTGGAGGAAGAATATGAAGATGGTGATAGAGTATTTGAAGATGAAGCATTGATTCCCAATGAAGAGACTGAGATAGAAAACATAATTCATGGCCATCCTCAACATTGTTTTGAGAACTCTCAGCATAACTCTCTCGAAATGGAGGTCTTATTGTTTGGTCTGGGACCGTTATTTTGTTTTTCCTGAATTTATGTTTTTCCTAAAATTATGATTTCTGATTTGATGTTGATTATCTCATTGAGGCCTTCTTTCTATGTTATCTAATCTATCCATAATTCTCTCTAAAGTCTTAGCTAACATATCTATTTTTGTGTCTAAACTAGAGGCTTCTTCTTTCATGTTTACTCTCCTCTCATTTCTCAATCTAGCTTTATTAGATAAAATGTTTACTTCTACACCTACAACATCTGTTTGAATTCTTTCAAATGTTTATGCATTTCTTTCTCTTAACTGATATGCCATGTCAGTGTCAAATCCATCTGGGAATTTGAGCAAGAAAGAGTCAGGAGTGGGTTTTATATTTGCAGGAATTGAATTGTAAACACTGTTATATCTAGTGCAGTAGTCTTGTACTGGTTCATTGGGAGCTCTCTTCATTGCATAAAATTCAGACAATATTTGTAGGGGGTTTTTCTTCTTTTCCCATTTATTTAAAAATAATCTATGGAAAATAGCTAAATCAGCTATACTACCTACAGTAAGACCTTTAAACCATTTCTTTACTTCTCCTGTTAATGTTTGTGCAAACAACCTCATTTGTACATCTGATTCATCTATCTCATGGAATTCAAAGTAATCTGTCATTTTATTTATGTGCTGTTGCGCAGCATATTGTGTAGTAGCATCAAACTATCTCCCACTTGGAGACTGATTGTAGCAACTCCACCGCTGCTTCATTTGCTGGACAATGACTCCTCTTTGGACCTGGTTGTTCCTCATATTCATCGTCATCCTTGAAGACCAATTGAAACTGAGCACATTCTTAGTTTCTCCCTAGTTACAACTTTTGTTAGCATATCTGCAGGATTTTGGCTAGTGTGTATCTTTTCCAGCTTCAACTCTCCATCTTCCAATACTGACCGTATGAAATGGTACTTGAGATGTATGTGTTTATTCCTGGAATGAAATGTTGAGTTCTTTGCAAGATGAATGGAACTTTGGCTATCACTGTATAACATGCCCATATCATGCTTCTTACCCAATTCATCCATAAACCTTTGTAACCAAATTATTTCTTTACTAGCCTCTGTAGCAGCAACATACTCTGCTTCTGTTGTTGAAAGTGCAACAACACTTTTGATTTTTGAAACCCAACTGACAGTTGTTCCACCTACAGTAAATACATATCCTGTAGTGCTCCTCCTGTTATCTCTGTCACCTACCATATCTGCATCAACGTATCCCTGTAGAGCAATGTTTGAACCACCAAAGCATAATGCTTGATTTTTGGTACCTCTCAAATATCTGAGAATCCATTTTACTGCCATCCAATGTTCTTTTCCTGGATTATTCATGTACCTGCTTACAACTCCCACTGCATGTGCAATATCAGGCCTTGTGCAGACCATTGCATACATTAAGCTTCCAACTGCCGATGCATATGGAACTTTAGACATATAATCCATGTCTTCTTGGGTCTTTGGGCACATCTCCTTACTAAGTTTGAAATGGCTAGCAAAAGGTGTACTAACTGGTTTTGCATTCCGCATATTAAATCTTTTCAACACCTTTTCTATGTACTCATTCTGAGACAGTGTTAATTTGCGATTTTTCCTGTCTCTAGTTATCCTCATACCAAGGATTTGTTTTGCATCTCCCAAATCCTTCATTGCAAATGAATTTGCCAATTTTCTTTTGAGCACATTTATTTCCTGCATGTTAGACCCCGCAACAAGCATGTCATCTACATACAATAACAATATAATATAGCTGCCATCATTTTTCCTTTTCAGATAAACACAATGATCAGAGTGACATCTAGTATAACCTTGTTTAGACATAAACTTGTCAAATTTTAGATACCACTGCCTTGGAGCTTGTTTTAAGCCATACAAGCTCTTCTTTAGCCTACACACTAATTTTTCTTTCCCTTTGACCTCATATCCTTCTGGTTGCTCCATATAGATCTCTTCCTCCAGATCTCCATGGAGAAATGTTGTCTTTACATCTAACTGTTCAAGATGTAAATCTTCTGTGGCTACAAGACTTAAAATAGTTCTGATTGAAGTCATTTTAACAATAGGAGAAAATATTTCATCAAAAACAATACCTTTCTTCTGTGCAAACCCCTTCACCACTAGTCTAGATTTATGCCTCTGTTTTCCTCCATATTCTTCCTTCAGCCTGTAAACCTATTTATTCTGCAATGAAGTTTTACCTGCAGGCAACCTGACTAAGTCCCAAGTCTGGTTATGCATTAAGGAGTCCATCTCTTCTTCCATGGCTAGCTCCCACTTCTTCCTGCTTTCAACCTGCATTTCTTCTTCATAACATTTGGGTTCACTAGAATCAGTCAACAATAAATAATATAATGAAGGAGAGTATCGTTCAGAGGGTCTACTTATCCTGGTAGATCTTCTAACACCACTTTCAGGTGTTTAAGGTGCCTATTTCTGTTGTGGTGGTTGTTGCTATTGTGGTTGTTGATTATTATTATTTTCAGGTACCTTTACTTTTTCAGTTATCTCATCAAGAACCGTGTATTCCTTGCTTTATTTTTCCTGTTTCTTTTCCTCCAACTGATTCTTATACAAGACCTTTTCATTGAATATTACATCTCTGCTCCTAATTATTTTGTGTTTTTCATAATCATATAAGCGATATCCAAAATCATTAACACCATATCTAATAAAGGTACATTTCTTTGATTTTTCCTCAAGCTTTGTTCTATTTTCCTTATTAATATGGACAAAGGCCTCACAGCCAAAAGGCTTTAAAAAAGAGTAGTTTACCTTTTTACCTGTCCATGCTTCCTCTGGAATACCACCATCCAAGGAAATTGAAGGCCCTCTATTTATTAGATAAACAACAGTATCTACAACATCTACCCGAAATTGTAAAGGCAATCGTGCATGCAATCTCATGCACCTTGCACGCTCCATGATTATTCTATTCATCCTTTCTGACACACCATTTTCTTGTGGTGTTCTTGGAACTGTCTTCTCTCTACGAATTCCATGCTCTGAATAGTACCTATCAAACTCTTTGCTGCAATATTCACCTCCATTGTCTGATATGAGACACTTCAACTTCTTTCCTGTCTCAATCTCAACCAAAGCTTTCCATTTCTTGAAAGTATCAAATACATCAGATTTATTCTGAATACAATAAATCCAAGTTTTTCTAGTTGCATCATCAATAAATGTAACATAATAGCGAGAGCCACCGAGAGATGATACCTGAGCAGGTCCCCATACATCTGTATTCACAAGCTCCAATTTTTCGCTCTTCTTTTCTTTCCCAACTCTGAGAAATCTGACTCTCTTTTGTTTTCCATAAATGCAATTTTCACAGAAATCCAAATCAACATTCTTCAAACCTGGCAACAAATTTCTTGAGTGAAGAATCTTCATTCCCTTCTCACTCACGTGTCTAAGCCTATGATGCCATAATCTTGCATCTGTTCCTTTTGAAGTTAAAGCATTAACAAAGTTAGAAATACCATTGCATAAATACAATGTACCAACCTTTTCAACTTTTGCTATTACCAGCGCTCCTTTGGTGACCTTCCAAGTTTTATCTGTGAAAGTTGTCACACAACCTTCACCACCTAACTTCCTTGTTGAAATCAGATTTTTCTTTAGATCTGGAACATGCCTTACCTCCTTTAATAGCCATTGGTTTCCATTCTGCTTTTTTACAATAACCTTACCTATTCCAACAATTTTACAGGGTTTATCATCACCTAAAAAAACTTGTCCAAAATCTCCTTGAACATAGTCATGAAAATATTTCTTATCAGGTGTGGCATGGAATGAAGCCCCTGAATCTACAACCCAAGAATCAGTAACATTTTCGAAAGAAAGAATCAAAGCATCTTGTAACACATCACCTTTCACATTTTCTTCATGATTGTTTTCTTGTTGTGCATCTCCTTCTTTTCCCTTCCAAGATCTACAATATTTCTTTAGGTGTCCTCTCTTTCCGCATTTCCAGCACACTATCCCCGATCTGGACTTGGATCTGCCTTTCCTTGATTTACTGCGATAACCCAAGCTATTTCCTCTTTCCATTCTTCTTCCCGTAGACTCTGCACTCAAAGCATTACCCAATGTCTCACCAGAGCTTTTTCGTCGCATTTCCTCGCTAAGGATAGTACCAACAACATCATCAAACTTTAAAGTACTAGATCCAAAGACAGAGTTACTAATGGCCATAACTAAACCATTCCAGCTTTCTATCAATGAGCACAAAAATAAAAGAGCCCTAACTTCATCATCAAAGTTTACCCCTACAGAACTTAACTGACTGGTAACTATATTAAAATCATTTAAATGGTCTGCAACAGATCCACCTTCCAACATCATCATATTAAATAATCATTTCATAAGAAATACCTTGTTTGAGGCTAAGGGTTTTTCATATAGTTTCGCCAACGTCTGCATCAAACCCTCTGTTGTTGTTTCCTTTGAAATATTGAAGGCGACTGACGCTACAAGGCACAACCGTACTGTTCTGAGTGCCTTTCTATCGATAATGTTCCATTCTGCGTATGTCATGGCCGTTGGCTTCTTTGTTTTTCCGCTCAATTGTAGGTACAGATCTTTCTAATACAGATAATCTTTCTTTTGCATCTTCCAAAATGGGAAGTTTTGACCGTTAAATTTCTCGACCCTAAATTTACCATCTTCCGCCATTGCTCCCACTCGAACCAGGAACCCTTCTTCCTGCGAGTTTATCAGCCAAATAGACCTTCGACTCTGATACCAGTTGTTAGAAAATTATATATTATGGAGCAATGAAACACATAAAATATGCAAAAAAATACAAGCACACAAAACACATAAAACCAAAGAGACATAGATATAAGTGGTTCACCCAGTTTGGGCTACGTCCACCCCGAATAGCCAGTCCTTCCTTTCTATTATTCAACAAAAAATTGAAGAGACAAAACCTACAGCAGATCCGCTGTAATATCCTCTGTTCTCTCTCACAGTCTCCCTATCTATTTCTTGCTCTAAGAATACACACTTAATACACAACCGCAATACAATACACTCATATATACAAGGGGGTTGCCTTCTAGGGAAAAAAACCCTAAACTAAACATAACTTCTACCATCAGATCATCTGCCTATGAATGGCCCAGATTGACTAGAAATTATTATACTTTTACAAGGAAATTTTACAATTGTTTTTAGCTTCGGGGGCACTGCCCCCGAAACCCCCCACCAGGGGGGGGCTCCGAAAAGCGCTGCCGCCCCCCCTCTGGACCCCCCATGGCAGCGATTAATTACGAGCGGCGTTGCCACCCCTTTTAAGGTACAGGGGTCCAATGTTGTGATACAAAGTAAACAAGATAATCAGGCTCCGCACCCAACAAAACTATGGTAATTTATTTTGGTAATCTTGGGGCATGTCATGAAGTTGTCTTGGAAGAACCAGGGGAGCATATCTAGCAGCCATAGCTTGAATTCTAGCTTGGCTAGGAGGTAAAGTGGAAGTACTTGGTGCTGAACTAAAGGAATAGGCTGATGAAACTGGATTATAAAATCTTGAACTAGAAAAAGTAGTGGAAGAACTAAAAGATGAAGTGGAGGTACTAGGAAGTGAAACTGAACTATATGAGGAACTAGTAGGAAATGAGAATGATGTGTTTGAAAAAGTATAAGGTAAACTAGTGGATGAAATGGATGTAGGGGATGAAGGAAATAATATTCTAGGCTGTAATGGTAATCTAGGACTAAATGGATTTGTAGATTGGATGGTAGTAGAAACTATAGATGATGTAGTGGTATCTAAATGAGGAATCGAAGGTTTAGATGTATATGCTAACATTTGAGCTAATTCTATTGCCTCATCAATTTCTTTAAGAATAATGGCATTAATCTCTTTAAGTTTGTCTTGATTTTTTAATTTCTTTAATTCAGAGTTTGCTGCAATATTTTTCTGTTTTGATTCCAAAAATGAAATAAAAACAGGGTCTAAAACAACAGTACTTAAATTACTTTCAAATTTGCTTCTGAATAAAGAATTTTCAAATTTCAAATCAAACTCTATATCCTGTAAACTCACTAATTCCTATGGTAATGAATTAACTCTATTGAAAAAAAAAATAACATCTAAATCTTATATCTGTTTTTTCTTTTTGTCGATTATGTCTGGGTTGTCCACTATGACAGTAGGTTTAGGATCCAGGTTAGAACTGGTATAATAAACTTTCCTAGAAACCATAATTACCAATTTTTTTGATAAAATGATACTCACAACTTATAAAACAGTCTTAAAGGCAAAAAGATGATGGAAAAAGTTTCTTTAAGACTTATTTTAAGACTAGGGATTGGTTAGTCCCCAAAAGAGTCGCCAGTATGTTATCACTCTATTAATTCTAAATTTGTGAGATTTTAGTTTAAAGTCTAAGAAAACTAGAGGTAACCACAGACCAACTTTTAAACTCTAAGATCTAGCCTTCTTAGGGTTCAGAGAGGGCTCTCTCTATAAGATTTAACTTTGTTTGTTTTGTAAAATATTAGGCTAGCTATGATTTTACAATTTGGTTTTGGTTTGTTTGATTTGGTGGGAAAAATAACCTAATGAGATGGATAGTGGGAAATATCTTTGTTCATTGGGCTGAGGAGTCAAAAATCAAACAGACAGAGCTAGGATCAAGGTCAAGATGTCAAATTTTTTCAGGGCAAGGTAGATAACCCATGAATATCTTGGAAGGTTGTTTGGTGAGGTGATATGATCGAGATAAGGAGAAATGAAAGGTTCTTTGATCCATAAAAGAGAAGTGGTAGGCAGAGGTCAAACGAAAGAAAGAGAAATTAAGGTTTCCCTGCTATGGAAATCAACAGAAGTAATACTCCTCTTTATTCATTCAAATTTGGAAAAAATTTATGGATGCATGTAAAAAATAAAGATAACAATGACAAGAAGGAAATACTTCACTTCAATAGCTCATCACATGAATCCTGAAATATGATGCTACTTGGTCTGATACAGGTTGATACTCGAGATTTGAAACACAAAAGCCTTCAAGTCCAATAAAAAATGACTATAGAAATCTTCAGCAATTTATTGCACACTAATACTTCTAAAGATGAAGTATTTATATATGGTTGTTAACAAAATTTCTAGAATGCATCTAGGAATTATCTAAGGAAAATAAAAATATCTTTACAACAAAATAGATATAGTTTCTTAACAAATCAGCAAGTTGTCCTATCTATCCAAAAGAAATAGTAAATGATTATGGATGAGGTGCAGTTGGCTGCCTTGGTGTATTTCTTGTTGGATTTAAATATTTCAAGTTGGTTTTGAAATCTGATCTTCTTATCTTATACTCTTTCACTGATTCTCTTTAATCTCTGATACACTTTTAAACTCGGATACTCTTTAACCACTGTAAAAATATGTTTACTGCTATAAAAATTTGTTTTGACTGCAATTCAGCAAACTTTTTTTCTCTTTTATCTTTCTTCCTTTTTATCATTCATAGTAAATCTCTTAATGACTCCCAATCTCCATCACTTGGAATTTGTATTTTCTTCAGCATCCTGAAGTTTTCATTTGCTTCTGTATAACTGGAAAAAGTTGGTTTAATGACAAACAAGTGTCTTATTTCATGTTGCAAATAAAATAAGTCCTCAAAACTTCTAAGTAAGACTTTTCCTGTTGAAGTACCTTGTCCACCTGATTTTTCGAATTTCTCCTTTGCATATTCTCTGATCTTTTTATTGTAATCCTCCTAAGGAATTAATTTGTCATTGATGACCAAAATATTAGGCAAATGTTTTTGCCTCAAATTCTCAAATTTGACCATAAACTAGGTTATGGTGATGTTCATATTCTCACATTTTTCTTCAAGCTGCTTCATTAGGTTCTTTTTGGTGATGACTTTTCTTATCTCAAGGATATTTTCAGTCCTGTCAGTAATCTCAAGTTCTTCTAGCTCTTGCTTGTTCTTTTTGGTAGGAAACTTGATCAATTCTATAGCTTGTTCTGGTTTGTTATCAAGTTCCTCTTTAGTCTTCTAAATCTCTTCTAATGCTGCTTTGAGTAAATCTCTCGTTCAAAAATCACTTGAATTGAGGGCCACACATCATTGATGGCTTCCATGATCTTGTTCCATAATGATTTTTCACATATGAAATTTGTTCCTTTAAGGTTAATTCCTTCTGTAACTTCTTCAATTCTTCATTTATTCTAATGGCTTTCTGCTCATGTGTTTTGGAATTTATTTGATCCAACTTGTTTGTATTTTCAAGGTTATCAACCATATTTTTCAATCTATTAATTTCACTTGTCTGAAGTGACATTTCTTCCATAGCTTTCACTAGTTTATTGGCCTTATATGTAGGATGAGATGTTGTAGTGGATGACTCTGTCGCTGATGTTGTGAATGATGTCACTGGAACTGCAGTAGCCAATGGCTCTTCGGGTCCCAACTCTTCTGCTAGAGTTGATGGCACAGCTGTAGTGATTACAGGAATAACTGTAGGAATTTCTGGTGCTTTTGGTGTTTCTTTTTGTTGGACAAGTTTATCCATTTGAATCTCCATTTCTTTTATCTAGGCTATCAACTGAAAGATCAAATTCATCATGGCATCCTTCTTATTCTGTCCTTATATTATTTCCTTAGCTTGAGGATGTTCAATTGATGGTAATTTAAGTTGTTTCATCAATGTTTCAATGTCCTCATTTTTCTTCTTCACTAACTACTCTACTGCTTTGACATTTGCAGGGTCATATCCAACCTGCAAGACCAATTCTTCCAAGGATTTAATCCTGAGATCTTTAGCATACAAGGATTATTTGTCCATTTTCATTTTATCTTTCATGTTTGGATAATGTTCTGAAGTTTTTGAACACTCATGGCTTTGGTTTTAACATTAGAGTACAACATCTCTGAACTCTATCTAAGAAATTCTATCTGATCAAGAGCATGAATTTTTTTTGTTTGAACTTCTAAATCAATCTTCTTATAATCTGCCACTGTCTTTGGAGTTTTCACTGCAGCCCACAATACTGACATGATTAGCTTTTTGTTTGAATAATCAAAGGCAGACAAAAGTCTATTTTGAACACTTGGTGTTTGTTTCAGATATTGAGAGTAGATATCATTTTCGATCTCTTCATTCTTTAATTTGATCTATTTTTACTTTTCCCTGATATCTAGATCTTTTTCCTCGGCTGTTTCTGAGGATGAAGCTTCCATGTTCTATTGTTTCTCTATCAAATGTGTATTTCCATTATCAACGTGTTCTTCGTTTCTATTCTCTGTATTCTACTCATTTCTGATAACAGTGGCAGCATCTGTGTTGGTGTCTAGGAGATCTGTTTCTTCAACATAAATGGTTCCCTTCTCTTTACCCACTAAATCTATTTTAGGTCTTTTATTATATCTTATTTTGAACTTATTTTTAGTAGTGGTTTCAGCAACATAAGTTTCCTCTTCTCTGACCCTCTTGGTGGCTTTTTTGTTTAATCTGCAGTTTGTAAAGTGTGACTAGTATCACTTTTCTTCATTGCATCTACTAAAGTACTTTCTTTCCACTCAATTTGATTGGCATATTTCTCTATCTCTAGTTCTGTCTCATGAATGTAGGGTGTCAATTTACACTTAACCCTCATTTTACTTAGTATCCCCTGTGGATCATAATTCCAAGGAAAGCTCTCTTCAAACCTGTATTCTAATAACTGCTTAGCTGCTTCTGCCTCTGCATCTCTATGATTACAAATGAATGGTCCCACTTGATTCTTCAATTTAAACTATGTTTTCTTCTTTTCTCCTAGGAAATTGATAGAATCGGAGTTTAATATTTGCTTGATATACTCCAAGGCAAAAACCCTCATTGATAAAAATTTGGGTAGCTTGTAGGGTAAAAAATTGGATCCAAACACTCTAATCTCAGTGTGTTTTTCATACAAGTACCAATCACCAGTTTTGGCCTACTCTGACAACTGTAAAATTTTCTTCATCTCATCATTTATCCTTTAATATTTGTCAATATTTTAATCAATGGATGGATGAAGGAATATGAAAACTCTGTATATGTGAACTCTGTGGACTTTTTTCTGATCAAAGAGGTCCAAAAAATAGCTAAAATAGGATTCCCTTCTATTTCAAGCTTTTGAAGGGTTAATGGAAAATTATCTACTTGAAAATACAAGAACATGTGGAAGAGGAAAGAGGTGTATCTGAACACTCCTTCAATTGGAAATTTAACCAATTGGTCATGAATATTGTCAGCAATATATCCAGCATTATCATGGATAATAGATGGAGGTTGTCCTTATGCAAAAGTGGATAGGAAACCTAAGATGGATTCATTTGTATGTTCATCAGTAAAGTACCCTAGGATGAAAGATAACATGGAATATGGAGGATTAATTTGAGGAATTTATACATGTAAAGGCATGAATATTTGGAAGATTTGGAATCTTTTAGGAAAATCAAGGCCAATATACAGCTTGGGAAGTGCTTCAATGGACAGAGGAACTGCTTAAGGATCATGTTTGAGCTGTAACATTTGATTAATGGATTCAGCAGTAATAGTGAAAAGTACTTCTTTATTGGCATTGACTATAGCTATTTGCTCAGGCATATAATGATGATGTCATAATCTAATAACCTCTAGACATGAGTAGGTAACTGGAACCACATATTTGGGTAAATGTGATTCCCAAATTTTAACTTCTTTAACATTATCCAAAGATTTTTCATAGCTCCAGTTATGAAGTTCCAACAAATTGAATTCTACAATAGGATCTGCTATATTATAGTCAATATCTGCTAATGGAGTGTGTTCAATGTCTACAACATGGGGTTGTAGAGGATTTATAACTATGGCAGCCTTAGAAGATGCAGTTGGAGTAGATTTAGGCATTTTAAGGCTTTTTGGACTACAAAACTCTACTTTTAGGCTTTTTTGGCTACTTCTGCAAGATTAAATAGTTTGCAGAAGTATTTTTCACTATGATAGGGATTTCTTGGATTAAAATAGGCAAAATATAGTCTTTATTTGGGCTTTTCCTTTCAATTTTGGACTCTTCAACTTGATTCACAGATTTTTACTAGTTTAGAAACAAGAAACAGGGGTTTCTTGGGTTTTTTCAATGAGTAATTGGGCTAAAAAGTCTTTTGAGATTAGGCACAGAGGCTTAGACTACCTTCGAATGGTTTCTGGACTAAATTTGGAGTTTAAGACAATGTGCAACATAAACAAGGTTTTTTCAGAAATTTTGACAGGGTTTTTCCTGTTTTTTGGATATTTTAATGAGTTTGTTTGGGTGGATTCGAGCTCTGAATGTAATTGGTTCCTTTTTAAATTTCTTTCAAATCAAAAACAGGCTTAATTGCTGAAGGAATACGTGTTATATGCAGGTAGTAGTTTTTGAAGATGTATCTGAAGTTTTTCAACAGTTTCTATGGTATCTTTTCGATCTCTGGAGCAATGCAAAGCTCCTCGACAATCTTCAATAGGTTCAGGCTGAAATTTGTAGGATTTTGGCATGAAAATGGTGGAAAATGCTTGTATCGAAGTCAAAATATCTTATACAGTAGTTATGCGTATAAAATATATAAAATCAGTGCATTTCTAATGTTTTTTAGGCAAATTAGGGCTAATAGGCGCCTGCAATAAATGGCGATCAAGTCAAAAATGGTGGTTTTCAGGCTCAAATGGTATAAAACCACGAGTGGTTATCACGTTCATTTTGGGTGGTAAGTTGTTTGGATGAAATGGACGTGATCCAGTGAGGAGGAAACACATGGAGGAGGACTAAAGTCAAATACCACCCATTTCGTGTGGAAATGGAAAAATTAACAGGGCACAACTTAAAATGCGATATGGATTCTCCACCGTTGGATCATGGAGGACTCCTGCGAACGGTCAAGATCTACAGTTGAAGTTGCATCGATATTTTTGGAGTGGGGCCCAAGGATTTATATATGCAGAGGGGTCTGTTTATAAACTTTATGAATGTATATTTATATAAAGTTTATACCTTAGGATTAAATGATAGGCGAGGGTAAGATTTATATGCGAAAATCAAAACATTTCACAATGTTTTAATCAATACATATGCGCAGATTTATTATATAGTTTTTAAAAATTTGGTATTTGTTTAAAACCATAGGGGTGGGGTATTTTTTTTTATCGATAGGTTTAAACCAATGGGATAAGGCCAGGGTTTATATATCACATACGGGATATTTAAACATTGGCTTAAACATAAAATAGAGGGTTTTGTGGGTTATTTTAAATATAAGGGTTTAATACTATATGGGAGGGTGTAGTTTAGGGTTTTAGTAAGTAAGTTAGAAGTTAATATGAAAAGGGATAATGTATATAATGAATAAAAATACATATTTTAACACTATGTAAAGTGCAAAATAAATCATAGCTTGTCTTTGTTGTATTTTTTCACACTTTAACTTAGGATAAATGCATTTTATGGGTTTTGAATTATTTTTTGAAAGGAAATGAAATCATTTATTTAGGGTTTTACTTTTACTAAGTAAAAATGGGTTTTTACTTAGGAAAAAGGGATTATGAGTATGGATGAAGGGTAAATGTTGATGAATATGGGTTTTGTGTAGGAGTTCAATATTTTTAACCAGTCAATTATCGAGCCTTGGGTCCAGTCCCAACAAAAGTCAGAGAAATGATCTGAGCCTCTTTAACTGAAGGTTTAGAATACTGAATCATTGTGGGGGAGGGTAAATTAGTAATTTTTGCTCGATGATGCTTTATTACATGTTTGCACAACTGCTTTCTACCTACCCATCTTTAATTCTAACATTTTTTACTTCATTTTCATGGGTGCATTTAGGCTTGCAACCCTAAATCAATTTTCTTTAAAAGCATAAAAAATATCTAAGTCTAACCTTATTTCATCTGAGGGCTGAGATTAAACTGTTGAGATCCTTATTTATTCTCTATTTAATCTACGGATTTTTCAAGTTTATATTGTTTGACATATCTTTATTCTCTATCTAAAACATGAAATTCAAAGCATGAAAAGTTAATATTAGGTTGTTTAACTAACCATGGACTATGGCATTTATTGACAATCTGCACATAATCATTATTCTTGCAGTAAAGTAAATAGTAGTGGAATTTTGACTTGCTCACTTTCAGGTCTTATTTTTATCTCTTTTTTCTTTTGGGGTCTATCTTTTTCTAAGTCCTTTGATCTTTCTTTCAGGAATTTTACCCTCTTTTATTTTTTATTATTTTTCATTTTTCAAAATATGGAAAACAACTTGCAGAAAGTAAGGTATGTACATATTTACAAGACTATCAAAGTCAATTCAAAAATTATGAATCCTATTATTATAGGACCCTAACAGGTTAAAAAGGTAATTTTGTGACACTTGACAACTTTGTCTGGAGTCCGCAGTGTATTCTGTGTAAAATAATATGTTTTCGCTACGGAAGCGCATGATAGTTTCGTGGTGAATTTTCCCTCCCACTAACTCAAAACACTACAAACTATGTATTTTCTGCTAACAGCGGGATAAGCAGTATCTTGTCATCATTTCAATGGTCAATACACACTTAGTTATCATGGTAATTTTGAGTTATGTGTCACCATATGTCATGTGCATGCGTGGTAATCATTATGCCTTCCATCATTTCGTTTTCCCACCCATTCCTCTTTCCTAATTTAGCCCTATCTCTAATTCTAACAACAACACCTTGCCTTTCATCCTTGTAAGTTTTTTGAACCTTTTTCTAGTAGCTTTGAGTATTGTTTTTTTCCAGTATATGTCTTAGGTTAGGTGTTACCTATGTCAAGAAATGTGCTTGTTGTCTCAAACAATTTTGCAGGTGTCAAAGAGGAAGAAAAGCGGCATTATGTTTGAAGGTATGGTTTCACATAAAAATCCAAACAAGGGTGGCACTATGGCCAGATACGAGCCCATGGATGTGAGGATGATTGCAGAAGACCCCAGCTTCTCACAAGAATTTACAACTACAGGTTGTATGAGGTTTTTCCAGAAACTGCAATGATATCGTGCATAGGTGTCCAAAGATTTTGCATCCTCAATTTTGATGATTCCCCTGAGACCATTGCACAAGCAACCAAGATTCCAAGGTCTGGAGAGGAGTAGTTCAAGGCAAAAAAAATTAAGCTTCAAAATTGTGATGAATTTTTAAAGGAGCACATAGGCATTGACATGACTTCAAACATCTCCAAAAATTTCCTCAAGGACAACTATTCAAAACTATTGATGGTGATTCATATATATTTTACTTGTGAAGGTAGATTTCACATTATCTACCAATACCACTTTATAATGTTGCTTCATTTCACAAGTAAACAGCCTCTAGATTTACCATTTTTTCTGTTTAGGAGTTTAGGAAAATTGGCTGACAAGGTGAAAGCTAAACCTGAAAGCAGTGCTACTTCTATTTTTCATCATGGTTAAATTAAATTGTTAGTTACAGAGGAGTTGAGGAATTTGAACAGGGATTGGTCCACTTTTCTTTTCTTGAGTGGGTATGAGGTGGATGTCCTCACTCCTAGAAAGACGCCTAGGTCAAATACAAATACTCCTAGGAAGGAAAATTAATCAAGGGATGAAATAGAGTTTGAACATGAGGTGGAGGTGAAAACAGAGTTTCAACTCATGGTGGAGCCAATGGAGGTAGAATTTGATCAGTTTCACAATAAAGTGATGCCTCAACAAACCCATACCAACAGTAAAGTCGAAACTAATACAAGAACTCATAGAAGGATCCCTAGAAGTTAGACAGAGGGGAAAGGCAAGCTTGAATATATATTGCAAGCAATTGATATTTAGGAAACTCCTGTTGTGAAGCCTGTAGAGGTTAAAGGAGAAAAAACCAAGAAACGAGGTCTTAAGGCTAAGAAGCTAGATTTTTCCAAAGAAGACTCATGTTTTGTTTTTAAACCTAGGAAGCCACTCACTATGTCACAACTATCAAAGGGAGACAAATCTGATAAATGACATAAAGAACCAAAAAAGAAGAAACAACCAACAAGGAAATAAATCATAGAGTTATCTCCAACAGAGGCAGAGGTGATCAAGATAAGGAAAGGCAAAGAAAAAGTTCAAGACAAGTATGAATTGGAGCTTCTAAGAGAACAGCTTAAGGAAGCTAGAGAAGAAGTTTTAGAAACTAAAATGGAGTTAGCAAACTTTAAACAAGAGAGGAAGGAGCTCATAGACTTCAAAAAATAAGTGAAAAAACAAATTGATTTTTACGATGAGGTTGCGGAGAGGTCAAGGAAGATGTTGAAAAGAACATTACCTCTGCATAGAATGATGAAACATATTTTCATAAGGAATAGGTGGTTGTAGTCAGAAATAAGGAAGATACAAGTCCAAGTCAAAGAATTAGAAATACAAATGGAGTTGGCGCAAGCCGAATTAAAGAAAAAGGGTTTAAATATGATTGTAATGGATGACCACGCTGCCCCTTGAACAATTGTAAGACACACCTTTTTTGGCCACTTTTTGTCTTAGAATACCATATCAAGTCATTTATAAAGTTGCAGGCATGTTTTTTGAGTCAAGGAAAAAAAAATACAAATGCTAGTGAAGTTAGGGAAGCTTGTAGCGAGCTCCAAGCTCGAAGCTAAGTTTTCATTACGAACTCGTTGTATAATGTTTTGAAGCAAAAATTCAAAAAAATTTCATGTCAAGGGTGAATTAAGGCATGTGTTTACCTCATTTTTCCTAAAAAGGACCCCCCAACATATGTCAAAGTCAGAAAATTTGCAGAAGGTGATGTAGTGAAAATTCTACAAAAACTATGCTACGAACTTGCCTTAAAATACTTTGTTTTTCCAACGAGCTATAGTTTTGGTATTTTTTTAGCATTTAATGTATTTCAAGGAGCAAATGAGTCATTAGAAGATATTGTGGAGTATCATTAGGAAACCTTTTGATGAAGACCACTCAGAAAAAGGATGACATGGCTACCAGCACACCATTTTTGCCACCTCACCAATACACAACTCATCCTTAAATTCGGAATATCAGGCCTAAAATCTAGCATGACAAATTTCCACCTGATCATGGTTGTTGCCACCTAAACAAGTTTGTTTGGTTCGATAGCCATCATTATCATGGGTTATTTAAAGTTTTTGTGATACAATTAATAGTGATAGAGTCCTTTTAGGTTACAAACTCTTTCCAACAGAATTATCTCTATTTTCTCTCAATGTAATGAATTCCTTTTTGGATTAGATCTCTATATTAGTTTCGAGAGTCTAGCCCAGGTGGAAGACCTATCTAAAATGGATTTCACTCTATAAATAGATGATTTTTAGAGTTAGATATGGTTGATTGATGTAATTACCAAAACTACTATTGTAATCTTTTTTTCCACACAGTTAATAAACAGTTGCAAAAGACTTTGTTCAGACTTGAGATTTTGATTGGGTTCTTATGTGTTTTTATCCTTTATCTTTTGAATTTTATTTCATCTTGCTCACACATAATTAGTTGGAATTCATAAATATTATGCTTCAACTTCATTTATGTATTTTTTATGTTAAAATTATTTTATAAGAGCTTATTTGCCTCAGCTTCCATGAATGATACTTGTTTGTAATTGATTTTTTATGCTAACTCCATGCCCAATGGTAGCCCTCACTCATCTCCCACCTGTAAAAAATCATTTTAAAGACATTTAAGAGTTATCCATCTTCATTTTTAAGCCTAATTATTGAATATCTTACCATTTCTTGAGAGAGCCCTCTCTGGTTGGAAGGGCTAACTTCCAACCCAAGTGGTTTGAAATGGTTACATCAAATTGACTATTGAACAACCCAATTAGTCCCAGCTGGTGATAACAGATAGGTCCACTAGGGAGTTATAGGTAATAAATATAATAATGATGAATAGTTGACATAGATTATTAGGAATATTTACATAGTGTATCAATGTATTAAGATACTTGGAGAATTGTACGGTGATAAACATGACTTGTGGAATGATTCCTTCCATAAGGATTAATTGATGTTTTTTTGTGTGGATGCATTTTACTATTTTGAAATTAGAGGTATTTTTTACTGTCATATATTAGGTTTCACTAAAAATGGTTGATGTACCTTCTAATTACCTTTTAATTATTGTAAAATATAAATTTGAAATATTTTTCGTTTACTTCGCAAATCAAGGATTTGTATGATAATTATGAATTATCATGTATTGTATCTGCTAGAACAATATGTTTGTCTAATTTTCTATTTGTGAATTTGTAGTAAGAATGAATTAACACATGACAATGGTTTCAAAATATCTTTGATATATTCACAGAGTCATCGATGCTAAAGGTAGTGGGCTAACATAAGATAAATGTTTTAGATCTAAGACTTTTGTGATCCATAGTGTAGATAGAAATGTCTTTTGTATTAATCACATCATTAGGATTAATCCTAATGATGTGATTAATCTAAAAGACATTTCTATCTATAAGATAAATATGCTACACGTAAGGTAAAATACTTCATCTAGCCCTGGAAGTAAGGTGCCATTACCCCCACCTGAACCAAAATGAATAACAACTAACCTATCTAACTTCACCCATCCTGGAAGCAAGATGTTGTTACATCAATTGAATGAAAAGAAATAACAACTAGCTAAACTAAATTCAACTGGATTAGAAGTGGTGTGTTGTTACCCCAATTGAATCAAAATAAATAGCAATAGACTATATTACATTCAATTAAACTAGAAGTATGGAGTTTTTACCCCAATTGAATGAAAGAAAAAAGAAGCAAACTAATTTAAATTCAATTGGCCTGGAAGCAAGGTATTCTTTCCCTAGTTGAATGGAATGAAAATTACATGAAATGAAATCTAAATTTGCTGCAAAAAGGAAACTTAAATTGCATTCTAAATGATTATTGTATCAAAAAATAGTATTTCCATGCTTAATATTGTAGTGAAGAAATGAATAAATTTGCATACAATCAATCTTGTATCTTATTGAACTTAACACAATTGTAAATAACCATTATATGAGAAACAAAATGAACACATACACACACACAGACTTTCACAAAATATTAGTGTTGCAATAATAAATGAATAAAAATCAAGCATATGAATTCAAAACTGGAACAGAGTTCTAACTCTAGTGCTGCAACAATATATAATATATAATCCAATAAATAATTTGGAAACCAAGCCCATACTACAGTACCATAGTACTCACCTAAGGAGGGGGTCTTACCTCCCTAGACGAAATACTAGGGTGGAACTATTAGTCAAGAGTTGAACTCAAATATTCATTAATGCGAGAGCATTTTATAGGAACCTAATCAATGCCTTGTATTAAAGAAACGTAATTTTGAATTAAAATAAAAATTTCCTAAACATTTATTCATATGATGTTGATGATCCTCTACTAAAAGTGGATAATTTTCTTCATACAAATTGTGTTTCATATTCTAAGAAAGAAAGAGTTGAGAAAAATCATGAGGATCTGATATTCTTAGGTTGTTCTTGATTTCATTTCTAACAGATGTACTAAACTCGACAAGAACATAGGTCAAGTATTTGGTGTTTACTCCAGTTGGTATTCATGTTGAAAGGGTATTTATCATCGATTGATCTTACTTTCAACATTTTTTTCCTTCCTATTGTCATCTATGTCATATAATCAGTGTTTTTGGTGCATCCATCATTGTCTCGGTAGGTGTAATAGAAACACAAAATACGGATGTGAACCCATTGAATTCTATGTTGTGGAAACAAACAATTGTTCGTGTTGTATAATTATTCAACCGTCGGTGTTGCAACAATGGTCACCCATTAGTGTTACAAAAACACAACCAATGTTGCAACAACACATATGGTGTTGTGACATTACATCTGGTGTTGCAACAACATAAAACGGTGTCACAACAATGAGACCAATTTTTCAGAAACTATGGAAACATTTATAACCTACTTTGCACCAATTCTCACATGCCTCTTCATTATTAAATGTAAAAGGTTTTATTAAATGTAAAAGGTTTAGTTTTTCCTTGAATTACACTAACTTAATCCATTAAAAATTCATGACTTACGAGAAATTATACATAAATAAAAATAGATAATATGAACAAGTATAGACAAAAACATGGCTAAGATTATGATAAAAAGTTAATAAAGAGGCAAAGGACAGGTGAAAAATTATGGTATTTTAGGTGATTTTCACCTACCACCAACATGAAATGGTTGCATGTCCTCATGCAGCCAACTAATCATTCAAACTAAGAGTCACGGTGAAACTAAATTCAGTGGAGGTTGATGCTAAAATATTGGTGTGTCTAACCATGACTTGGATAATATACATAACTCACCTCCATTTTACTCCAACACTTAGCTTCCTCCTCCTCTTCTAGACTATAATCAAATTGATACCTAGATGAGGGGAGAAATATCATTGGATAATGGATTTGAGGCCAACCTATGTGTTTCCACATCTCTTCATACACCTAGCATACCTCTCAACCCATTGTAATTCTACTCCAGGATCGAGATAGTTGAGGGAATCCTTTATTCTCATATCATTTTTAACGTGTTCCCACCTTTGATTGCAACCTTCCATAGCATTGTATTTTAGGAACCCTATATGTTCCATGTAGTAAGAATTGGCTTCTTGTCAATTATCATCCAAGAAACATGAGTGACTTAAGATTTTTGGCCCATGCAAATGGTTAATGAGCATTGATTTTTGTTTATTTTTACCTTGGAACTTCATAATCAATTATATATATAAAACATGATCACAAAAACACCAAAATTCCACAACACAAGAACTTTGCACAAAGGAAAATGTACAATAGTGAATCAATGTAGTACACAAGAATTTACACAAACCAAAACTTGTTATATTAAAACTTTAATACAATAAACATAGGGCTCCCATACTAGGGATCATGACCCTTACAATTAGCCTTGATATAAGGAAAACTAGGGCTTTATTTCAACAACCTATGACAATCAATCTACCCTTAAAAAATACATACCTGATTTACTTGTTGAAGGAGTGCTCACACTATCCCTTTCAGTCCACTTACCTTGAACACATGATAGGTCATTTTCCACCTCTATTGTTTCTCACAAGTACCTCTGTTGCTCCAGAATTTCTTGCATCTTCAGTCAACCAATATGCCTCTATCAACAAAACTACTTTATGACACTTAACTTAGGCTCACCAATATTCTCTCTAACAAAAATCTGCTACCCCAAAGGGTTATGCACTTAGGGACTTATCAATACTGCCCACCAACTGGACACTTGCTTCTCCAAAGTGACAAAACTTAGGGCACCAACCAAAATTCCATCCAATAATGACAAGACACTCATATATCACTATACTTAGGTATTCTTGTAAAACCCACACAATAATTAATATCCTCATCCTTACTTAGGGCTTAAGCACAACCCTCTTATCACTAATTTTTCACACCAAATCTTTGAACTAGGGCATAAAAACATGGTTTCCAAAACCCTATTGGAAATACCTTTTAACCAACAATGAATTTCCTCAACACCATACCACTTTAACAACACTTCCACAACCCTAAACTCCTTGGACTCCCTATCAAACTTCAGTCACACTTGGAAAACTTACACCCTATAATATTAGGCATGTTACACTTCAAATATCAACCTAAAAGGTCCCTTTTATCCTGTGTTGTGACCTGAAGAAACTCGGGCCTATATTTCTCAAGAACAAAGGCCTTACAACCTTCTCTCCTAGCATAATAGGAATTTCACCCTCCTCCTATAGACTTGCAACCCTTATCCTCTCATAGATCATAAAAATCATCCCTTTGCATACCTCTCTCCATTGAAATACTCAGTTTCCAAAAACATAATCAAACTCCTTTGAGCATGACTAAATTGGACCAAAACAAATAATAAACTCCCTTATTTTTGCGGCTCCTTGATGTTAAATGATTCACCTTGCTATATGGCTCTTGAGATATCGTTGCACTTGTGGATGCTCCAAATGGTATTCACCTCATATCTACTTATAGTATCTATGGGAAGCACATCAAAACCCCAAGGGACATGACTTTATCCCAAGCCAACTATAGTTATATTTCCAAAGCCCTATTAACATAAGAAATGTGATTTTTTCCATTTTACTTTTCCCACACTATTGAAGCCCTAGGTTCCCCTCAGTACACCAAGGGTTCCCCTCATGCATCCAATGATTAACTAGAAATTTCACCTTGGTCTTGTACCCACAAATTTGGGCACAAAATCCATCACTTGGGTACATTTCCCATGAAGCTCCATTTTCGTGGGTCAACTCCTCACAAACCTAATACATTTAGGGGTTGAGGGAGTACCTCCCAAGCTACACATTTTAACACTCTCTCTTAGCAAGGGAGGTACTTCCAACACTCGAAAGTATCTTTTCATCGTCAACGACACTAGCCCAATATTTGGCATTCACCATTGCAACATACCCTATATAATGAACCACACTATCCTAGATAGTGTTCCTGCCACAAGAAGCTTCCCACTTCTTCTCCTAAAATCATTGCACGCCATTCCAAGGTTCCTTATTTCAAGTCGTAGAAGTGACCTTACTCCCAACTTACCATGCCCTCTTCTTGGGTTGCATATTGTCCCTCTGAACCTGCAAACTCCCACTCAAATATGACTCCTTTTGAGTCTGAGGAAGATGATTCCTCCCCTGATCTATAGGCTTTCCCATAGGCCAATATTGGAAATTCTCTCTAACTCCAATAATAGCTCCAAGAGAGCTAGAGCCTTTGGGCATGAGATTCGATTTCCCATCCTAGAATATCACCTCAAACCCCTTCACCTCAATCATTGATATAGAAAACATACTATATCTGAGATCTAGTACCCATAGTACATCTTGAGCTCTCAAAAACCCACCTAACTCGATCCTAAATGGCACAACACCCAACCCTCTGACATCTTTCTAGCTCTTACTGCAAACATCCATGTGAAACTTTGAGTCCCATTTAGTTAGATTCTAAAAACATTCACACGAACCTGCCATATGCTTTGACGCTCCACTATCCACATACCATGTATTCTCGTCAATGGCACCCTCGAAAAAATGAAAGACTAGAGAAAATTCCTCCTTGAAAATTCTTGAGAAGCCATCCAACTCACCTGAAGATGAAACAACCCCAACTACTACCTTCCTCTTCCTCTTCTCATTTTCTCCCTTATTCTTTCACGGACACTTACTCACATAATGACCACATTCACCATAGATATAACATTTCATCTTTCTCAATTCATTTTCCTTACCCTTAATCTTCCCTGCAAGAGCCACGTTATCTTCATTATACTTCTTGTGAAGATCCTCATCCCGAAGTTCTTCCTGGATGAACTCATCCCCTAAATTGTTCCAATCTTGAAACTTATCATGAGCAACAATCCCTTTGATAAACGACTTTCATTCCTTGGTAAAGGCCTTCAGACCAGTCCTCGCCAGCTCAAACTATGGAACATTATCTCCAATGGTATCAATCTCGTCACAAACTTGAGTAATCCTTGTCAAATACAGAGCCACGCCTTTTCCATCCAATATCTTGGTGTTCTTCAACTTATCTCTCAATACTAGTAGTCAATTCTCGTTATTATTCTGGAACAAGTCTTGAAGATCTTTCCACATCTCATGGGAAGTATTCTTCCTTGTCATATGATGTATCAAGTGATATTTGAAACTATTTAGGATGATTATATTTTCCTTCGTATCCAATTATTCATACACTTCCAACTCCTTAGGGTTTGTTGGTTTCTCGATATCCTTGTTGGAAAACTCTCAGGTCTTGTTCACTGACAAGACTAGCTTGATCATTTCCTACCAAGGAATATAGTTGGACAACCCTTCCAAACTATCCTCATATATCATATCAATGGTCAAATTCGCCATGCTTATAGTCCTTCATCAACAAGGCATCTGACTCCCTCTTGAGTTGTACAGTTTTCACACTCTGATTCAGTTGTCCCTTCAAAGTAGTTGTGAGTCCATGTTGATTTTTTCCTTGGCACTTTAGAATCAAGTCTATGTCTAAAATGGGATCACAAACACACTAAAATGACACAACACAAGCCCTTTGCATAAAGGATAATGTACAATAGTGAATCAATGTAGTACACAAGAATTTGCACAACCCAAAGCTTGTATATTACAACTTTAATACAAAAAACATAGGGCTCTCGTACCAGGGATCATGGCCCTTACATTTTTCCCTAATACAATGAAATATATGGTTTGATGTCAACAACGTATGACAATAAATATACACTAGAACAAGACATACTTGACTTATTTGTTGAAGGAGCACTCAAACCGACCATTTTAATCCACTTGCCTTGAACACCTGACAGGTACTTTTCCACCTCTATTTTTGCCCACAAATACTTTTGTTGCTCGAGAATTCCTCGCATCTTCAAATGAATAACTCGCCTCTTTCAATGGCATTGCTACTACAATGACACTAAACTTAATCTCACCAATTTTCCCTCTGATAGGCCTCTGTTGCTCGAAATGGTTCTTCACTTAGGGTCTTCTCAATACTACCCACCAACTGTCCAGTTGCTTCTCCATTTTGAAAAACGTGCAACTAGGTATGGTCTTCATAAATATGAAATGTACTTTTGATTCTTGAATATTGTAAAATTAAAGAAAAATTATTATTTCTATTTTGGACCACGGGTTTCATGCTCAAGGTCTTTTATTTTAAAGGTCAAGCACCCATTTAGTGGTTCTAGGGTTTTTCCTAGGTCAAGAAGTCAAAAGATTCATTTTCATAAGTTGAAGACCCCATCGAACACATTTTAACTTGTAAAAATAATTTTTTTTGTTTTTAAAAGTGTAAAAATACCCTCCAAGACAAATTCAGTCTGACAACTAAGAATTCAGCCTATTTTGAGGAACTTTGTCCACCTTAGAATCCTATATAAAGGAGGGAACCACCTTTGAACACACATTCACTTCTCATCATCTAAGTGAAGTTGAAGCAAATTAATGCTACCGAATATGGAGAAGGACAAAGGAATAATTTTTTGGGTTATTTCTCTCTCTATATTTCACACATGTGAAGAAGGAAGGCTAGGGTTTTACTGCTTCAAGTTCAAAATTCTCAAGTTACTGCAAGAAGATACTGAGTTGCTGGAAGAGGATCCTAATATGTTAGTTTCTAGCCCTAGATAAGGAAGCAAGCCAAGAAAATTTTTTGGGAGGCCTTGGAAGTATAATTTTCACTCACACGTGCGGATGTAGTATCAGTTGTAGGGGCCAAAAATATCATACATGCAGTATAAGCCTAAATTTTGTAGTTGGGGGTGGAAGTTGTGTTACTGGAAGAGATTTTATTGGGTTTGAATGGGACAAAGGAAGCACATAATCAATAAGTTCATCCTTGGTATTTTAAGAGTATTGGTCTTGGTTTATAGGTATTTGAATTCGCTAATTGAAGAATATATAAGAAGAGAAGATATTTATGGGTTTTCCTCTCAAGTGGAGAGGTTTTGGCCCTCAATTACAACCTATATGTTTTGTTCATGTGTACTATTAATCCTCTTATTTTGGTAGTTTTTTTATGATAATAACAAACATTTTGGTAATGGAAGTAGCTAATAAGTAATAAAAAGTAGAAATACATCGCAAGTAGTTATAAAGAATAAATAAATCATCCAAACTACTTCCCTATAGATTTCTCAACATGGTATCAGAGCTAAGGTTGGCTAAGGGCATGATGAATAAATATACTACATTGAATAATTTCCTAAATAAGTACTATGGTGTCAAGTCATCTCAAGAAGGGAATCAAAGAATTATGGGATCTCTTATTTTTTCTAAAGAAGTATATGACCATGACACCTACAAATAAAAAAGGACTATTCTCAACACTTACTAGCACATTTGAAGATGATAATATTTGGGTGATCGAAAGTGGAGTATCAATACATATGACTGGTGAGCACAAGCAACTAAATACATTGTCAGGAGGAATATCTTCTTACTCTGTTGAGCTTGGTGACAAGAAGAGCTATCCTGTGAGAGGAATTGGATCAACCTCACTAGAGGTGGAGAATTTTTAGGTACCTATAATACTAGTGTAGCCCCATTATTGTTATTGTTGTGCCCATGTAGTCTCCATATTGTTATTATTTTTCCTCATAGGTGTAGCGCCATTATTGTTATTGTTGTGCCCATTTGGTCCCCATATTGTTATATTGTGACCCCTTAGACTCCTATATATAGAAGGTAGGTTTTGTCATTTATATCATCCAATAATTGTTAATTTATGTAATGTAAGGATTTTTACCCCTCGAAGTAGATAATTTTTAAGCTGTTGATCTATCTTTTCTTCTATTTTGTGAGTTGGTTGCATAACATTTGGTATCAAAGCTTTGGATTCTAGGGTTTCGCTGTTGCAAATAGGTCATCTTGCAATTTTATCTATAACGTTTTTCTACAAAGGTTCAGAAGCTGAAATTTTTACCACAAGAACCCTAAATCCTGAGGAACATCATGTAAATATTTCAGATCTTGGTTTGCTATATTTTCGGAGATAAGATCTGAGGAAGTTATGTTTTTTGTAGGATCCATAATTTCATCTCAAACAAGTGACCAAGGGAAAACCTTCATAAATTTCGTTTTAGACATCGGATTTCAATTCTGTAAAAGGTAGCTAAAATTACACGAACTTTAGTTTCGTTTGTATCAATTTTAGGCCGAAGATAAAAGCAGTGACATGTGGAACGTCGTACAAGTTAGCTCTACAAAACTAGTCCATAATTAGGTCATTGTGGGATATTGGGCATAAATTTACCTTGAAGAATCAAAATTAGTTCTGACCCATGGCATTGGAAAGAAGACTCAGAGGGCTACCACGGGAATGAATTTTAGATCTTGTAGATCCAAAATTATAGAGTTACAATAGTTTCAATATTGAGCTCCTAAAAGAAAGAAAAAGGTGTGTATTTTTTAAAAACAATTTGCATAACTTTTGTTTGAAAAAACAGTTTGAAGTGATTCCAAGGGAATATTGAAGAATACATATATGTATTGGGTTCTAAAATACCTCCAAAAAGGAATTATACACCCATTAAGCCCTCATAAAACTCTATTATGATGCATGAAGAGGAAGAATTCTAGCATTATATAGCAAAATTATGGGACCAATTGAAACAAATTTTGATCTCACAAAGAGCAACCAAAGATGACATAGATGGTTTAAAAGTAGACATGGAAGCTAAGATGGATGGTTTGAAGGATGAAATGAAATCTAATATGGATGGTATAGAGGAAAAAATGAAAGGAAACATTGAATATTTGAAGAATGGTTTTAAATCATATTTGAAAAAGTTACTACTTGAAATGCTTCCTAATGGCGAAAATGTATTAGATGAAACTCATTATGAGAAAATAAATGTTAATCATGATTCCATAGCCTATAGTTGGATTGAAGACCCACCACATTCCAAATATCGATATGATAAATTTTGATGGCAAGGATCTGATAACATGGATACTACAAATGGAGCAATAGTTTGATCTACATAATGTGCAACACACACAAAAGGTACACATTGCAACTTTATATTTAGAACAAAATCATTTTGTATGGTATCGATGGCTTTATTCTCATAAATCACTTGTCACTTGTCAAATTTTATGGAAGAAATGATTGCACATTATGAGGATACAAATATAAACACCTTCTTTAGCCAATTGATAAATCTCAAACAAAAGGGTTCTATGATGGAGCACATTGAGGACTTCCAAAAATTGAATATAAGGGGAAATGATATTCTGAAGGAACATAGGATTGATGTATTCATAGGGACTTTAAAGGATAACATCCAACATGAGGTTCGCCTTTGGTAACTTGATACATTGGAGAAGGCATTCAGGTTGGCAAGAAAAATTGAAAGAAAAATTATGGCGATAAGTAAATATATCACTCACAACTATAAATATGGAAGTGTTCCAACTCCTGGCCTTCCACAACCTACAAGGTTGACACCACAACAGTTGGAAGAAAAAGAGAAAAAGGGCTTTGTTACAATTGTGATATAAATTACACTAAAAGTCATAAGTGCACTGAGAAAAACAAATTACATAGATTGTAAAGATGAGGAAGAAAAGGAACAAGAAACTTCAAAAGAAGAGGATATACACCAGGAACCGTCCTTGGAGAAAGAAGATATGAATCCGACCATATATTGTAATGCATTGGCAGAAATTACCACTCCTCAAATTCTCAAGATAGAAGGACATATCAAGAAGAAAAAGGTAATAGTGTTGATTGATTCACTTAGTACCCATAATTTTATTCATTATACGATAGCCAATGAATTGAATTGTTTCCTATATCCAACACCAAAGTTTCAAGTGATGGTTGCAAATGGAGGAAATATAAATTTCTCTAGAAAGTGCCATAATATAAAGATAACCATGGGGGAATATGTATTGAATAGCCCAATTATTTCCATTCCAATGGGTGGTGTTGATGTTGTATTAGGAGTTCAATGGTTACAATCTTTGGGTATGGTAGCTTTTAATGTTCAAGAAATTTTCTTGATTTTTTTTTGGAAGGAAAGGAAGTTGGCTTAAGGGGTATCGTAGGGAAACCATGAAAGACAATCATCTCTAATGGCATGACAAATATTCTCGAGAAATAATAACGAGGCGTAATTTCATAATTATGCTCACTAGAGTTTCAAACTTTGAAATCATATTTAAGAGAAAATTATAAGGTACAATCATTGGAATATCACATCAAGCGTCAACAACAAGTTCTCCAACTCTTAAAGGATAACCTAAATTTGGTGCAGAATCGAATGAAACAATAGGCATATCAACATCATAGTGAAATAAGTTTTGATATAGGCGACTGGGTATTTTTATGGCTACAACCATATAAAAAATTGTCCCTCAAGCAAGCTAAGAAGGATAATAAATTATTGCCAAAGTACTATGGTCCTTACAAGGTGTTGAAAAATATTGGTACTATGGAATACAAATTGGATCGTCCTGCATCTTCCCAAGTGCACCCAGTTTTCAATGTTTCATGCTTAAATAAGGTTATAGGTGACAAACTCCCAGTTCAAACAATATTTCTAAAACTTGACGAGGAAATAAAAATAATATTGGAACTTGAAGCAGTCATAGAAACAAGAACTCGACAGCTACAAAATCGATCAATTTCAGAGTATCTCATCAAGTGGAAGAACTTACCTGTTGAAGATTCCACATGGGAGGATGAGAATTTTATACATAAGCATCCAGAACTACTCAAGTGTTGAGGACAACACTTGTTTTAAGGAGAGGGGCTTCTTAGGTCCCTGTAATACTAGTGTAGCCCCTTATTGTTATTGTTAGTGTAGCCCCATTATCGTTATTTTTGTGCCCATGTAGTCCCCATATTGTTATTATTGTGCCCCATAGGTGTAGCCAAATTATTGTTATTATTGTTCCCATGTGGTCCCCATATTGTTATATTGTGACACCTTATACTCCTATATATAGAAGATAGGTTTTTTAATTTGTATCATCCAAGAATTGTTCATTTATGTAAATTAAAGGAGGTTTCCCCCTCGAAGTGGATAATTTTTAATTCATTGATCTATCTTTTCTTCTATTACGTGAGTTGTTTTCATAACAAGAATGGAGGAAATATTCATCTCAGCAACATCCTATTTTTTCTAGGCTTTCATAATAATCTACTTTCCATTTCATGTCTAGAAGATGAGGGAGATATAATTTCTTTCATATATGGAAAGGCTTTAGTATGGTAAAAAACTCTAGTATCGAAAATTCAAATATTATTGGGATTCATGACGGAAGACTCTACAGATTATTGGCTCCCCTCTCTCAAGCTTTGGTTCACATTGAAGTTAGCCCATTTGAACTTTGGCATAGAAGGTTTGGTACCAAATCAAAATTCAATGGTGAATGGCATCCCTGAACTCAAAGAGGAACATGAAGGAGTATGCAAGGAGTGTGCATGAGGTAAAAATACAAAGATACCATTTGGAAGAAGTGCTTCAAGGTCAAAAGAAATATTGGATCTCATTCATTTTGATTTCTGTGGTCCCATGTCTCCAAATTCTCTTGGAATTCATATGTATTATGTAACATTCATTGATGACCATTCAAGGAAAACTTGGTTTTATTTGACGAAATCCAAGGATGAAGTATTTGTCAAATTTCAAGAATTCAAATCTGAAGTGGGGAACCTTACAAAAATAAGAATAAAGATATTAAGGTTTGGTAATGGAGGAGAATATACTTCAAAGTAAATCATATATTTATCTAAGGAGCCTGGGATTAGAGGGAGTTGATATTCCCATACAATCCCGAACAAAATGGAGTTTCAGAACGAAAGAATAGATCTATTAAAGAAAGTGTCAGAGCCATGTTACATGAACAAGATTTTCCAAAAATTTTGTTGGATGAAGCAACTAAGAATTATATATACATTCAAAAACGAAGTCCCCACAGGTCACTAAATAACATGACTCCCATAGAAGAATTCACTGCGAAGAAACCAAGTGTGTACCAACTCCGAATTTTTTGTTGTCCTGTCTATATTCATATATCGAAGGATAAAATAAATAAGTTGGACCCTACAGGACTGAAGGTAACATTTTTTGGCTACATTAATGTTTCAAAGGCATATAGGATCTACATAAAGGAATAATATTGAAGAGAATTTAGTCAAGACATGATATTTGATGAAAGTATTTCATTTAAGAAATCAACATATCTAGTGATAGATTCTGATGATGAAGAGCTTCCTATATTTGAATAGGAGGGTACCAGGGAAGAATAAGAATAAAAACATGAAGTTGAAGGCCCTAATGAACCCGTGCAACCTGTGGTCATCCCAAAAACTAGAAAAAGACCTAACTGGTTGAAATCTACTCTTTTCGATGCAGAGGGACATCAAGCAGCCAAAGGCACATTCAGAGAAAGTAAGAAGCCCAAAATATATTATGGGTATGTAACCTATATGATGAAGCTAATAGAAGTGGAACCATCCACCTTTGAAGAGGTTGTCAAAAATGGAAATATGCCATGAATGAAGAGTATCAATCAATAATGAAGAATGAAGTTTGGGAGATCATACCTAGGCCTAAAGACAAATTAATGGTAGCTTCCAAATGGCTCTACAAGATTGAACATGTGGCATATGGAAGTATTGATGAATATAAGGCAATATTTGTGGCTAGGGGCTTCTCTTAATAAGAAGGAATCAATTACAAAGATACATTTACTTCCAAAACAAGGTATACAACTATATGTTCACTAGTCTCTTTGGCGAGATCGATGGGATTGGAATATTCATCAAATGGATGTCAAGAATGCATTTTTGAATGGAAATATTGATAAAGAAATATATAGAGAGAAACCCTTGGGATTTGAAGTCAAAGATAAAGAGGTTTATGTTTACAGGTTGAAGAAGGCATTATATGGCCTTAACTAAGCACCAAGGGCATGGTATGCAAGGATGGATGCATACCTACAAATATTAGGCTTCACAAAGAGTTTTTCTAATCCAAATATCTATATCAAAGTTGTGAAGGATGGGCCGGTAATAATTCTTCTATATGTGGATGATATTCTCATGACAGATGTGGAAGGTCGAATCTAAGAATGAAAGAAGTAACTAGAAGCAGGATTCAACATGAGGGATCAAGGGTTGATGCATTATTATTTGGGACTAGAAGTTTGGAAGGGACCTGAAGAGATTTATCTAGGTCATGGAAAGTATGTGATCGAGATGTTGAAGAGGTTTGACATAATGGATTACAAACCTATGAAAACTCCCATGATCACAAACTTGAAGAGGTTAAGAAGTTATGAATCAAGCCTAGTGGATCCAACCAGGTATAGACAATTGATTGGCTCGTTAATGTACTTGGTGAATACTCGAATAGACATATGTTTTCCAGTGAATATTCTCATTCAATTCTAGGTAGAACAAAAGCATGATGATCGGATAGCATCCACGCATATACTAAGATATATGCAAGGAATGATTCACTATTTTTTGAAATATGATTGGATATATATATTCCAAATGGAGAGGCAGTGTGCAGAATGGAAGAATCACTACAGAAGGATGTTTGAATTTAGGATCCTCCATGGTCTCATGGATGAGCAGAAAGAAATAATTGATTTCTTTGAGTAGTTTTGAAACTGAATATATCGCAGCCTGTGAAGTAAGAAAAGCAGTTATATGGTTGAGGAATTTGTTTTCTGACTTGTTTGAAGGACTAATGGACCCTCCAGTGATACATTGTGATAACACTAGTTGTATAAGATTGTCTGAAGACCTAGTATTTCATGGAAATACAAAGCATATAAATAACAAGTATCACTACATTCGAAAGCGGGTGCAAGATGGTGTATTGCAGCTATGACATATCTCCACCGATGAGCAGGTAGGTGATATATTGACAAAATCTCTTCTTAATAATAAGCTTATGTATTTGGGAGACAAGCTTGGACTAGTTGATATATCCTCCCTAGTTGAGAGGGAGAGATAGACACATCATTCTTGTCTTCACTAGGTAATAAAGAATGGAGGATTGGGTAAGCATGTGACATTTGATAATCTTTGAGGATGAGGTAGGGCATCCAAGATAATAGTCATAAAGGACCGATATTATTTGTCGACTGGCTATCCAATATAAGAATAGTCTTATAAGGACAAACTCTTTGAACACCCGAGTGGGCTATGTGCCTTGAGAGATAATGATGATGGTGTCTATCAATCATTAGTCTCGCCATCATTGTGCTATGACCTTGTGTATAGATATATTTTTTATTCAAGGACTTACAATGTGACAATGTTGGTTGTTATGATGCTAAACAAATGGGTTACCAATATGATACTTCCTATGAGATCTCTTCAGATTGAGAATTTCCATGTACCATTTATGAATACCTCCCTAGTTCAGAGGGAGTCTTGAAAAATGTGTAACTAGGTTCAATATTCATAAATATGAAATTTACTTTTGATTCTTGAACATTATAAAATGAAATAAAAATTATTATTGTTATTTTGGAGCATGGGTTTCATGTTCAATGTATTTCATTTTAAAGGTAAAGAACCCATTGAGTTCTTCTAGGTTTTTCCCTAGGTCAAGAAGTCAAAAGAGTCACTGTCATAAGCTGAAAAACCCCATTGGGAAAATTGTTACTTGTAAAAATAATATTTTTTGTATTTAAAAGTGTCAAAATACCCTCCAAAACCAAGTTGGCCTGGTATCTAAGAATTCAGCCTATTTTGAGGAAATTCATCCACCTTAGAAGCCTATATAAAGGAGGGAACTCAACCTCCTTTGAACACACATTCACTTCTCATCATATAAACGAAGGAGAAGTAGAAGAAGGCTGGTGAATAAGGAGAAGGATACAGGAAGAAGTTTTTTGGCTATTTCTCTCTCTCTCTATCTCACCTGTGTGAAGAAGGAAGGCTAGGGTTTTACTGTTTCAAGGTCAAAATTATCAAATTTTTGGAAGAAGATAAAATTTGTTGGAAGAGGAGCTTAATAGGTCACTTTCTATCCATAGACAAGGAAGAAATCAAAATGAATTTTTTGGGAGGCCTTAGAAGGCTAATTTTTTCTCACACATGTGGATGTAGTTGTAGTTGCAAGCACCAAAAATTTTAGACCTGCAATGGAGGCCAAAATTTTGTTATTGGGGGTCAAAGTTGTGCTACTTTAAGAGATTTGAATGGGTTTGACTTGGACAAAGGAAGCACATAATTAATAAGGTCAAAATTTGTCTTGGAAGGGTATTGGTCTTGGTCTAGAGGTCTTGGAATTCGTCAAGTGAAGAATCTATAAGAAGAGAAGAGATTTATGGGTTTTCCTATCAAGTGGAGAGGTTTTGGCCCTAGATTGCAACCTATATCATGTGTTCTTATGTACTATTAATCTTCTTATTTTGGTAGTTGTTTGATGATAAGAACAAACATAATAATAATATAAGAAGCTAATAAGTAAGAAAAAAGTAAAAATACATCACAAGAAGTTATCAAAAATATAGAAATCATCCTAACTACTGCCCTATATATTTCTCAACACTCCAAAGTGATAGAACTTAGGGAACCAACCCACACATTGTACTTAGGTTTTCTTGTACAACCCACACAAGACTCTCCTATATCATTGTACTTAGGTTTTCTTGTACAACCGACACAATAATGAATAACCTCTTCCTTCATTGTACTTAGGGATTTACACACAATCCTCTTATCATTGATTTTCCACACCAAATATCTGAACTAGGGAACAAAAATTTGTTGCCCAAAACCCTATTGGACAGATCATCCAACCAATAATGAATCTCCTCACTATTAGCCCACTTTAGCAACCCTTCAATAGACCTAAACTCCCCGGCCTCCCTATCAAACTTTAGTCACGCTTGGAAAAACTTCTGGCCTATCATATTAGGCATGTTACACTTCAGATCCAGGCCTAAAAGGCCCCTTTTATCTTGCATTATGACCTAAGGAAACTTGAGCCTCTGTAATATTCCCAAATGGGGAATGCAGCAATACAAGACATAAAACTGGAAATAGAAATGATAAATCAACTCATAAAATGTAAGAAGATCATATAGCCATCATATTAATGTCATAGCAGCAAATGTATACAATATCTTGAGGAAACAATCACTCAAGTTAGGCAACACAAGCCTCAAGATAACATGTACATGAAATATGAAGAACACTGCTACACAAATAATTCCCAAGGCTATGACAGCACAGTTTTATTAAGTATAACTGCTACTTGAAAGTGTCAATACACAGATATGCAAATATATGGCTCATAAAATGCCGGGAGTAAAGATCTAAGCTCCCAAACACAATTTCAAGACAACCCAGAAAGGATTTCCTGAAATATGAAAAATTACAAAAACGTTGGAATGAAGCCCTAGGACTAAATAGCAGCTATAACTCAAGAACTGGATGAATATGGTTGTAGATGATACATATGAAGAATGGATCTCCTCCAATAGATCCTTCACGTGAAAGGTTGATCCAATCACTGAAGATCTTCCCCTCCGATCAAACACTGCAAATGCTCATTGAAATAACGTAGTCCAAGAGGGATACTGCACTGTATAAGATGGGAAACAGGTTGTCCTAGTGCCAAGATATGAAATATGCTCCAGAATCTTCCTCACTAATCTCCCAAAGAGAATAATGCTTCCTCCTCTGAAAAACTAGCTCTGAAAGTGGGTTTCTCAACCCTCCACTGCAACACCCTACAACACAACACAATCCTCTGCAAAAACTACGCTGTAGCTGAAGACTGAAGCTTGGCCTTAAGCCTAAGTGTGGAAAATGAAGTGTAAGCTCCCCCAAGAGGCCTCTCAAGAAATGATATGGGATTCCAACTTGGGAACACCCGGTGCTAAACAGCATAGCACTCTCAACTAAACAGCTGAAGAATGCACAATAGTCATGCAGACCATAAAATCAATAATCAATAACATGCCTCACTATGGCTACCTTTCCCTCCTAATAAAAAAGTGTGAGCCTTCTTACCTTGGGTCCCACTCATTAGGGTTTCCGCCTTCAAGGGATCTTCCTCCCACTATCACTGCATTGTCTTTATTGATGAGCTACTCCATCCATACCAGCGCTATTGACTTGGTCAAACTTGACCTTGTCCACATAAATTTCCCCCTGTTCACACATGAGGGTGCTAGATCCAGCTATTATTATGATCCCTTTTCACATAAAGAGGGATTTTATGCATGTTTAAGATCTGTATGGGCCTCCTTACCCATTTATTCATCTAACTAGGTGTTGTAAACAAAATTAATATTCCCATTAGTTGCATGCTAATTTAGGAATATTACAGTCCCCCCCTCCCAAATGTTTCTTGTCCTCAAGCAATTTCAAGGATAGAATTGAAGAGCCTCCTCTTCTCCTCATGTAGCATACTCATATGATAAACTCCTCCAAGGAATAATATGATGTCTCATCAATAAATCTCCATATTTCCCCTCCCAAGTATGCAAGTTAGCTTTTGGTGACCATCCCAAATAGCTATCATCATGAAGAAGTAAAATACTCAAGGATGCAACAAGGTGTTTTCTAGAGGTCTTCTTGAGGCATTAGATCTGATATATATTGGGATCTATCATCCCCATGTGAATCTCCCATCCCCAAGCTATCATCCATACAAAATGAGCCACCCTCCAAAATGGTAACTCATGAAAAGTCTCCTCCACCTTTGGCTCCTACAATGTAGGTGGGCTAAATAATTGAACATGGTAGACAAGATAGCCTACCCACACTGTCTCTCTCTCCACTTATGATAAGTGTAGAGTAGCTATTGATCTTGGGCTGCAATAATGTTGCCCTCAAGTGGAAAGAAGAAGACTGGATCTGCAAAGATCCTCTTTCTAATGTCATGAATCATGTTGGCCAAAACTATCCCATACAAAATGAATGGCACATCATCACCATATGGCATCCAAATCAGAAAAATTCTGGAGGTTATGTGCAAGTTTGGATGATACCAATGGTTTCTCAAGTGGGTACAGCGCATTCTTTCCAATTGTTGTTTTAGAACATCATGTGGCAAGTGGTCCTCCAACAAGTTACTAGTTGTGAATGTTTTCTCATCTACTATGAGGTAGTAAATAGCATTATATATTAGTTGACCATAATAAAAACCACAACACACTTGTCCACGGTTAAGAAAAGAAGGATTATCTCCATCACAAATTTTGGTCCTAGAATGACCATGAAATCCAAATGAAAATACTTTCTAAAAGGTAGCAATGCACTGTACATAGATGGTGAGAAAATGAAAATACTTTCTGAAAGGTTCAATGAGTATAGAAATACAGTTCTTACCATGCACGGTGAGTAGGCTGGAATTAATGTCCATGGATGAGTCCTCCCATGATAATCTCCTCACAAAAGTCTGTAAAGTGAAGGGATGCATACTCCCCTTGGAACACTCCATCAATAGAAACATATTCCCAAGTGACAACGTTGCTGGCCTTAGTGATAAGGCTCTTGTCATTCCATGACTTCCTTCTTTGACATGCCATATGCCAAATTCATCCACCATCATGCTGCTATTTGTGGCAATCTTCCTCTCATATGGAAGTACCTCCTTATCCTCCAATGTTGAAGGGTAGCCTCTTTTCACTTTGATTGTGCCATACCTTTTTCCGGAAATATCATAATAAGTATGGGAAAAATTATGCCCATACTCTCCCAAGAGTAACCAAAGAAACAATAACTCTTGTTGCTCCCTCACACCTCCATCATACAAATCATGAGGTGAATATATGATGATTGACATGAAGAATTTCATATCAACACAATGCACTCAAACCCCTTGCTTCCATATGATGCAAGTGTTCTGCCAAGTTTCCTCCACCAACATACCCTTTGGAGAAGGATATGTCACATGATTGCCAAACTCTTTTAAGAGTAGCCAACGCAGCCATGCCTCCTATTGCCCGGTGTCATAAATATGCAAGTGGCTCACTAACCTCTTGCTCACCATCCACACCCATTCATCCACATGTGGGTGTCTCCCACCATGCTCCATATTGGTACTCCTCTAATTGAGGATACCATCTTCCCAAATCAAATTTCTACCCTTGCATTTCATGGGATGTTGAAATGCAACCTCTTGGAGATCTCCCAAAGAAAACCCCACACCAATGTCTATATTGAATCCATAAGGATTCAAGTATGTTGAAGGCAAATCCTCCTCATAAGCCTGTGCAATGCTCATCCCAAAAGATCCATCACCATGATGAAAGACAAGGTGTCTCTCATTGATCATCTGCTCATCCAATGTCATACAAGTGTGACGGTCATTAGAATGCTCTAATGATAGCTGGGCCCCCAAATCCTCACTATTGCTTAATGACAACGTTGTTAATCTCCTCAATGGTGTATTTTTTGTCTCATGCTCAAACTTAGTGCTGAACATAGAGTTTTGCATTGGAATTTTTAGGAAAAAGCTCATCTTATACTCCACAAGTCCACAACCCAACCCCAAGTGTTGTGTGCAGCTCAATGATGACACATGAGGATGATTTCTCCTCCCTTCCTTGAACAACTCAAGGTTGCACAGCGCAGTGCAAGTCTATTGCTCCAAACCAGTGGTATGTGTTGACCCTTGGTCATGCAAAGGCAGATTTCCACAACCCTCCATAAGATTTCCTGAAATTAAAAAAAAAAGTGGAAAATCATGCATACCTTGGTGAAGCTTGGGAACATCTTGTATGGCTACAAGGGTTCCTCCTTCCAATTTTTTGGCTCCCCCAACTGCTGAGGATGATGGTTGCTCCTCCATAGTTGTGTCAGCACTGGTACAAGTCTCCTCAAGTGGTGGTGAAGCCTCCTCCCCCTCTGATTTCTTCATGTCAAATCTTTTGATCGCCCTTTGAGTGAAATCTGCAACGCTGAAATCTCAACAGCCTCTCTTTCTACCACTGGATGTAGTAGGAAGAATGCATATAGCTTCATCACCCAAGCCTCTGCTATACATGTGGATGATCCATCAAAAGTAGAAAATATAAATCTATTGCCCCTCATCCTCCTATTGCAGCAAGGCCTCCTTTCTTCTCCAAGCTAAATAAACTGAGGAAGTGTTAGAGTCTCCTTGAAAGCTCTAGGTTGACACTTGTATTCTACAAGGTATCCACTCAGGATCTCATGTTCCAAGTGCCCTCTGTTGGGCCGTTAATATGCCATTATTATTATCACTTGTGAACGCTTATTCCACCCATTTCTACCATTCTTCATCACGTCATTTATTATAATTTATTATTTAAATCCATTTTATAATGATTTATGCTTCTATGAATGAATGTTATTTAATCTCCTTTATTTCTAATAAATTGATGATTATGAATTATTTTATCAATGAAAGTTTAATAAATTGGTTATAACATTATTCACCATTTTTAGCCTCCAAGATAATTTCCAGATTGAAGATTTGATCATTAAAAGTGCCAACTCAGAAATTCGCTGGAATAAGAAGTGACAGTTTTGCGGTTGAGATTCTGAGCAAATGAAGATGAATCTGGAAAATCCGGAACATGGGTTTTGTCCAGAACGGACCCAATTAACTATAGTAAAGAACAGTTTGCCCAAATTCGGCTTGTACTAAGAGAAACGCAGGGTTCTTTGAGCACGATTTTATCAGATTTGTTGTTGCGGTCGTCCTCCAAATCTCAGCTGCAAAGCCAAATTCGTCTTGTTCTTGTTGAAAGCTGGATGGAAATATATCTTCTTGTTTATCAATTGGTTGGAAACAATCCAATTTTGTAATAGAAATCATGTTGTACTTATCTTTATTGTAACTGCTCTCTGATCTCTCTTTATTTAAATCAGAACAGAGATCAGAGGGAAGGAGGATTTTGGGGGATGATTTCAGATGGAAAAATGATGAAGAATAATGGTGGATTATTCATGATAGGATAGGGATTGTTGCATGATGTAATTCTCAAGCATTTGCTATTGTAATGATTTCACACTTTAATGATTAATACCTGATTCGGGAGTTGTTGTTCATTCTTTTCATTCTGAAGTAGCCCAGCAGCATCCGCTGGCGGCTAAGGGCCCGACCTCTGGTGGAGTACGCTGCTGCTACTGTATATTATATTCTTTTGTTTTATGCGTGGTTTGCTTATCAGCTTTATTTGGTAATCTGGTATGTTCTATTATTTTACATCACAGCTCTGTCACGTAATCTCATTTTCTGAGACAGAAATATCATATCGATTTTGCAACACATTGCTGTTTCTTTAAGTGCTGATATAAATGGTTTTTACAGGATACCGTTGCTATTCAATTATGGAATGTCTGTGTTGTAACATTTGACCATTGGTATTATTGAATTCATCTTAGAAATTATATTTCCTTGCGATTGTTGAATTTATGAACGTTGCTGCTCCGTTCTAAAAGACAGTCGTATTATTTATAACTAAGACTGACAAGTGGATTACCAAGATCAGATTGCTATTGAGGTATGCCGTGTGTTAAGTTATTATGCATTTGTATTTGACTTTCCATCATTGTTTCATATTCATTATTAGTTAATGGTGTTCTATTTCTGCGTGTTGTTCGATTCATCTTTAAAGATAGGGGATTGCTATCCGATTTTTGTAGGACATAATTATTGCATTTATTCTTGTAGACTAAAGGGTTGTTTCTTATTAAATTCAGCTGCTATTATAATTTCCTAGTCACTGTTCCATTCCTTATCTGTTGTTCCATTTCCTGTTATTCGCATTATCTTTGCTTTGGTGTGCAGAACGATCTGAAACTGTAGTGGGCATTGGAATTTGCTGTCTAGTCCCCAGATTGATGATCTGTTCCTTGATTACTTTTGTTTACATCAGTTTCCAAAGGGATGGGCTATTGTTGTCGAACCCTTGACTGATACATTGCTTATTTTTCCGAATGAATGATTTAGGCTTCAAGGTATTTTGTTGTTGATTTCCGAAGGAATGAATGATTGTCTTGTTCCGGTTTGATTTCAATTGCATCAATATCCAGAGGAATGAGTTACTGCTACTGTATCCTCGATTGATGGTTGTTTGAGTAAATGATTTAGTTTAGAACATTTCAGTTTCTTGCTGTTCCAATTAGATTTTGTTTCCAGCTTTCATTTACTTTTGCATTTTAAGCACTATACTGCAAAACATTACTCTTGAGTAAATAGCCGCCTCAGACTGAGTACACTCTTGAAATAAAAAGTCATCCCTGGGTTGATAATTAATGTGAAGGTAATTAGGAGTTAAAAAGACACCTTTTTATCGCTCCACACCCTCCATCTCCATGCCTCTTGTCTTCTTCCTCAAAAGGAAACGGCAAGGTGTAATTCTATGGAGCTCTCCGCAACACCGGTTCTTTCTTTTGAGAATAGGAAGTACATGGTTCTTCCTCTTCTTGAAACCCTCTAGAATTTTCATTGCATTTCTTCTCTTTCATCTGCTTAACCTCCTTGGAGAGGTTCTTCATATATCTGAATATTGATGAAACCAAGCTCATTCCTTCCACCATTTTAGATCTCTTCTCCTTCTCTTCTTCTTCTTATATCATAATGGCTGAAGACTAACAAGTTGAGCCAATATTATGCTCTGATACCACTGTAATATTCCCAAATGGGGAATGCAGCAATACAAGACATAAAACTAGAAATAGAAGTGATAAATCAACTCATAAAATGTAAGAAGATCATATAGCCATCATATTAATGTCAGCAAATGTATACAAGATCTTGAGGAAATAATCACTCAAGTTAGGAAACACAAGCCTCAAGTGAACATGTACATGAAATATGAAGAACATTGCTACACAAATAATGCCCAAGGCTATGACAAAGCAGTTTTATTAAGTATAACTGCTATTGGAAAGTTTCAATACATATATCTTCAAATATATGGCTCATACAATTCTGGGAGTAAAGATCTAAGCTCCCAAACACATTTTCAAGACAACCCAGAAAGGATTTCCTAAAATATGAAAAAGTACAAAAATGTTGGAATGTAGCCCTAGGACTAAATAGCAGTTGTAACTCAAGAACTAGATGAAGATGGTTGTAGATGATACATATGAATAATATATCTCCTCTAATAGATCCTTCAGGTGAAAGTTTGATCCAATCACTGAAGAGCTTCCCCTCTAATCAAACACTGCAACCCCTCACTAAAATAACGCAGTCCAAGAGGGATACTGCACTGTAGAAGATGGGAAATAGGTTGGCCTAGTGCCAAGATCTGAAATATGCTCCAGAATCTTCCTCACTGATCTCCCAAAGAGAAGAACGCTTCCTCCTCTGAAAAACTAGCTCTGAAAGTGGGTTTCTCAACCCTCCACTGCAACACCTTGCAACACAACACAATCCTCTACAGAAACTGTGTTGTAGCTGAAGACTGAAGCTTGGCCTTAAGCCTAAGTGTGTAAAATGAAGTGCAATCTCCCCCAAGAGGCCTCTCAATAAAGGAGATGGGATTCTCGCTCGGGAACACCCGGTGCTAAATAGCACAGCAATCTCAACTAAATAGCTGAAGAATGCACAATAGTCATGCAGACCATAAAATCAATAATCAATAGCATGCCTCACTATGGCTGCCTTGCCCTCCTTATAAAAAAGTGTGAGCCTTCTTACCTTGGGTCCCACTCATTAGGGTTTCCACCTTCAAGGAATCTTCCTCCCACTATCATTGCGTTATCTCTATTGATGAGCTACTCCATCCATACCAGTGTTGTTGACTTGGTCAAACTTGACCTTGTCCATATGAATTTTCCCCTGTTCACACATGAGGGTGCTAGATCCGGCTATTATTATGATCCCTTTTCACATCAAGAGGGATTTTATGCCTGTTTAAGATATGTATGGGCCTCCTTACCCATTTATTCATCTAACTAGGTGTTGTAAACAAAATTAATATTCCCATTAGCTGCATGCTAATTTAGGAATATTACAGCCTCTCTTCCGCAAGAACATGGGCCTTATGACCTTCTATCCTAAAAGAATAAGGCTTCAACCCTCCTCATACATATTTTCATCTCTTTACCCTCTCACAGAACAGAAAAATTGGCCCTTTGCGAACATCTCTCCACTGAAATTATCGGTTTCCCAAAACAGAATATAAATCCTCCTCGAGTTTGATAAAATTGGATCAAAACAAATCATAAATTCCCTTATTGTTGTGGCTCCTTAAGGCTGACCAATTCGCCTTTGTATATGTCTCTGTAGATATCAGTGAACTTGTGGATGCTCCAAATGGTCTTCACCTCATCCCTACTTATAGTGTCTATGGAAATCACATCAAAACCTCAAGGGACATGACCTGAGCCCAAGCCGACTTGAGTTATATTGTAAAAGCCCCACTAACATAAGAAATTTGTTTTCTTCCATTTGACTTTTCCCACACCATTGAAGCCCTAGGTTACCCTTAGTCCATCAAGGGTGCCCCTCATGCATCCAATGATTAAACTATCAATTTTCACCTTAGTCTTGCGCCCACAACTTTGGGTATAAAACCCATCACTTGGGTACGTTTCCCACGAAGCTCCATTTTCATGGGTAAACTCCTCACAATAATAGTACCCTAGGGGTTGTGGGAGTACCTCCCAAGATACACATTTCAACAATTTTGGCTTGTAATATTCACCTGGTACCCAAAGGCTGCAACTTTGAATTTGTTGGGTGATGGATTGGTTAGTATTCTATTATTCTTGATTTTGCAAGAACAATGTAAAAACCCTTAGTTGTATGTCATCGAGGAAAGGAGTTGGGTTCCATTAAATTTAAAATTTGATGAGAATTTTTTGTTGATATCACTCACATAACAAGTTATTCGCCTCAATACTACTTTCAAAAATTCTTCTTCTTATGTCACTTGATAAGGTTTTTTTGTTTCTATTGCCTTATACTTAAACATGAGGTGTCTTTCATTCAAATAGACTGAATAAACAAAGCATGGTTCTCTATAAGCAAGAATAGATTCTATCATAGAATTCATTTGTGCCTTTTCCTTTGTGAGGATCCTCAGTTGTTCTTGTAGTTATGTACATTTCTTCATATCATTTTTCCGCTACTCCCATTTTTGTCTTTAATTATATATATATCCTTCCAAAATTATTTCAAAGGCATTGTCCCTTTCTTGTAATATTTCACTAGGCTCTTCCATTTAGGAAGTTGGGCCCTTATGTTATGAAACTAGCTCACAAAATATAAGAAAAGAGAGATCAATGATTTATAAATCAGCCACTTTGAGGGGGAAACCTCCTTTACATTACATAAATGACAAAACCTCCTTTCTATATATAGGAGTCCATGGGGTCACAATATAATTCTAGCCGACCTAACAATAATAATGTAAGGGCACAACAATAACAATAGTGGGATATTATGGGGCACAATAATAACAATATGGGGACTACATGGGTACAAAAATAACAATAAGGGGGCTACACTAACAACAATAAGGGACTACACTAGTAATATAGCGCCCTAACATACCCCTCTCCTTCAAAAAAGTGTTGTCCTCAACACTTGAGTAGTTTTGGATGCTTCTGTATAAAATTCGCATCCTCCCATGTGGAATCTTTAGTGGGTAAGTTCTTCCACTTGATGAGATACTCTGAAATTGATCAATTTCATAGCTGTCGAGTTCTTATTTCCATGATTGCTTCAGGTTCCAATATGATTTTTCCTTCCTTGTCAAGTTCTGAAAATATCGTTTGAACCGGAAGTTTGTCACCTATAACCTTCTTTAAGAATGAAACATGGAAAACTGGGTGCACTCGGGAAGATGCAAGAAGCTCCAATTTGTATGCCATATTACCAATATTTTGAAACACCTTGTAAGGAGCATAGTACTTTGGCGATAATTTATTATCCTTCTTAGCTTGTGTTAGTATGAAGCTTTCGTCGTAAAAGATCATTTTAGCTACGCATAACAAATATCCCTAACATCGATTATGGCTGCCAAATATCTTTAAATTTTCATGAGGGACATTTGTTTGTATGGTTGTAGCCGTAAAAATACCTAGATGCCTACATCAAAACTTCTCTCACTGCGATGTTGATCTACCTTCTGTTTCATTCGTTTTTTTTCCAAATTTAGGTTATCATTTAAGAGTTTGAGAACTTGTTGTTGATGCTCGATGTGATCTTCCACTGCTTAAACCTTATAAATTTCTCTTAAATATGATGTGATGGACAATGGATGATATCCATAAAGTTCCATAAATGGGGTCATTTTTGCTGCAGTATGGAAGGAAGTGTTATACCACCATTCAGCAAGAGGTAACCACTTGACCCATTGTCTTTTTTTATCAAATACAAAGCAATGAATATATTCTTCCAAACATTTGTTTACTATCTCAGTTTTCCCATTAGATTGAGGATGATAAGATGAGTTATGAGGTAGTTGAGTAACCAAACAAGAAAATAATTTCGTCCAAAATTTTCCAGTGAAAACGGGATCTCTATTGCTTACAATAATATTTGGGTTTCCATGTAGCTTTTGAATTGTTTCCATAAATGCAATAGAAACTGTACTTGCTTTAAATGGATGAGATAATGCACAAAAGTGTGCATACTTGGTAATTCTATCAACTACCACCATGATAACACTCTTTCCTTCATACTTAGGTAAACCTGTGATGAAATCCACTGAAACCTCCTCCCAACGTTGACTTGGAATGGATAAAGGTTGTAGCAGATCTGGGGCCTTAATTGTCTCAACTTTATTTTGCTAGCAAACCAAACATTTTGCCACAAACTTTTGAATATCAGATTGAAGGCCATCCCAAAAAAAAATATTTCTTCACCCCGTGGTAAGTTTTTAAAAATCCTAGGTGTCCTCCTAGGGGGGGGGTGTGAAATTCCAAAAGAATCTTTTTTTTTAGTTGGGAATTCTTACAAAGATATAAGTGATCTTTGTACCATAAGGAATCATTTTTCCAGTTAAATGTATCAGATGTATTGGGATCTTGCTGCAAATTTTGAATGAGTGTCCACACTTCTTCATCATCCTTTCATTCCTCCCTTGCTTCGATTATCCAGTCTAGTTGGATAATAGAAATGGCACAAAGCAATGCTTCCACCTCCTCATCCTTTCTTGAGAGTGCATCTGTAACAACATTTATCTTTACTTTTTTGTAGATAATTGAAAATTCATAACCCAACATCTTTGTGACCCATTTTTGTTTCTCTTCTAAATATAGTCTTTGTTCCAAAAAATATTTAATACTATCATGGTCAATTATTAGCTTGAAGTGTCCTCCCATTAGGTAAGGTTGCCATTTCTTTAGTGCATGTAGTATTGCCAACATTTCCTTCTCATAAATAGCTTTCTGTCAATACTTTCCTTTGATTGGACGACTTTCAAAAGAAATGGATCTTCCTTCTTTAATTAAAACAACACCAGTTCCATTTCCTAAGGCATCACATTCCACAATAAAGGTTTTTGTGAAGTCTGGCATAGCTACAACCAGTTCTTGGCACATTGCCTCTTTAAGATGTTCAAATGGCTTAGTTGCTTCAAGAGTTCATGAAAATGCATCTTTCTTCAATAATTTTGTTAGAGGTGATGTTATTCTCCCATAATTCTTAACAAACTTGCGATAATACCTTGGTAACCCAAGAGATCCTTGCAACTGCTTTATGGTTGTGAGGACTTTCCATTCCTTAATGGCTTTAATTTTGTTAGGGTCTACCTTAACACCCTCCTGAGATAAAATATGACCCAGATATTCCACCTCTTGCACTCCAAAGAAACATTTGGAGGTTTTTTCATATAATTGTTTCTCCTCCAATAGTTTGAGCACCCTGTCAACATGTTGAACATGATCCTTCCAAGACTTGTTGTAAATTAGTATATCATCAAAAAATACTAACACAAAATTTCTAAGGATTTGAAAATGGAATTCATCAACCCTTGAAATGTAGAAGGTGCATTGGTAAGGCCAAAATGCATGAACAAAAATTCATAATGACCATCATGAGTTTGAAATGTTGTTTTTGGAATGTCTTCAGTATTCATTCTAATTTGATGATATCCTGAACGGAGATCCAACTTGGTGAAATAAATTTCTCCATGTAATTCATCCAATAATTCATCAATCACAAGAATGGGAAATTTATATTTAATAGTGAGCTTATTGAGCTCCCTATAATCTAGACACATGCGCCTTGATCCATCCTTCTTATGCACCAATACTACTGGAGCAGAAAAAGAACTTTGACTAGGTTGAGTTATACCAGCCTCTAGCATTTCTGCAATCATACGTTCAATTTCTCTCTTTTGGACATAAGGATATCTATAAGACCTAATGTTTGGAGGAAAACTTCCTGGAATCAAATGAATAGCATGATCATGATCATGAATATTTGGTAGTCCTTTTGTAGTTTCAAACACCTTAGAATGATTGTCCAAGACTTTTTGGAGATCCGGAGAAATAGATGGTTTGATGTTGGAAATTCTAATGAGCATAATTGTGCAATGACAGCTCGGTGTTCTTTCCTCAGAATCTTTGTCATGAAATTAGAGCTTATTATATTTCCCAACTTCCCTGTGATATATGGTAATTCAAATTCCTTTCCTTCCAAAAAAAATTCAAGAAAAGTTCTTGAAAATTAAAAGCTACTGTCCCCAAAGATTGTAACCATTATACTCCTAGTACAACATCATCACGACCCATTGGAATGGAAAGAATTATACTGTTCAATACATATTTCCCATGGTTAGCTTGATATTATGGCACTTTCCAGATAAATTTATAGTTCCTCCATTTTCCACCATCACTTGACACTTTGGCGTTGGGTATAGGAATCAATTCATTTCCTTGGCTACCTTATAGTGAATAAAATTATGGGTACTACCCGAATTAGTAAGCACTATTACTTTTTTCTTCTTGATATGTCCTTATATCTTGAGAGTTTGGGGAGTGGTAATTCCTGCCAATGCATTACAAGATATGGTCAGATTCATTTCTTCTTCCTATAGGGTTGGTTCTTGGTGTATATCCTCTTCTTTTGAAGTTCCTTGTTCCTTTTATTCCTCCTCTTCACAATCTATGTAAAATAATTTCTTCTCGGCACACTTATGACCTTTAGTGTATTTTCTATCACAACTATAGCAAAGCCCTTTTACTCTTTTTTCTTCCAATTTTTGTGGTGTCAACCTTGTAGGTTGTGTAAGTCTAGGGGTAGCAACACTTCTATCTTTATAGTTGTGAGTGGTAGGCTTCCTTGCCGCCATAATTTTTCTTTCAATTTTTCTTGCCAACCTGAATGCCTTCTCCTATGTATCAGGTTCCCAAAGGCAAACCTCATGTTGGATTTTATCTTTTAGATTCCCTATGAAGACATCAATCATATGTTCCTCTGGAATATTATTTACCCTTATATTCAATTTTTGGAAGTCCTCAATGTGCTCCATCATTGAAAATTTTTGTTTGAGATTTATCAATTGGCTAAAGAAGGTGTTGCTCTTTGTATCCTCATAATGTGTTATCATTTCCTCCATAAAATTTGACCAAGTGACCAGTGGTTTACGAGAACAAAGCCATCGATACCATACAAACTGATTTTGTTCTAAATATAAAGTTGCAATGCGTACCTTTTGTATGTTTTGTGTATTATGGAGCTCAAAGTATTGCTCCATTTGTAGTATCCAAGTTATTGGATTTTTGCCATCAAACTTCCTCATATCTATCTTTGGAATATGGTGCATCTTAAATCCAACATTAGTCTATGAAATCAAGATTAACATTTATTTTGTTCTCATCATGAGTTTCCTCTACTACTTTTTCGCCATTAGGAAGCTTTTCTTGTAGCAACTTTTCAAAACCTTCCTTTAAACCTTCCATATCTTTCTTCAAATATTCCATGTTTCCTTCTATACCATCCATCTTAGCTTCCATGCCATTCTTCAAATCATAGCTTCCACGCCATCCATCTTAGCTTCCATGCAATTCTTCAAACCATACATATTAACTTCCACGCCTTTCTTCAAACTATCCATATAATCTTCCATGCCTTTCTTTAAACCATCCATATTAGCTTCCATTTCATTTTTTTTACTCTTTGCGAGAGAGAAATTTGTTGCACTTGTTCTTGTAGTTTTGATATATCATTTTTCACTTCTTCCTCTTCATGATTCATAGTAGAGCCTTCTCAGGGCTTAATGGGTGTTGAATTATTTTTAGGGGCCATTTTAGAACTAAATACTAATATCTATGCTTCAAAATTCCCTTGGAATCCCTTCAAACTGATTTTTCAAACAAGACTTGCGCAATTTAAAAATTAAATACACACTTTTTTCTTGCTTTTGAGGAGCTTGATCTTGAATTTGATGTATCTCTATCATTTAGGAACCCCAAGATTTGATCTTTGGTCCCTTATACGCCCTCTAAATATTCTTTCCAATGCCACATGTCTGACCTGATTTGGGTTCTTCAAGGCAAAGTTATGCCCAATCTCCCACAATGACCTAATTATGGACTGGTTCAGTAGAGAGAACTTTTACGGTGTGCCAAGTGTCATTATTTCCTCCTTCAGATCTGAATTTGATACACAGGAAACTACAATCCGTTTAATTTTGGCCACTTTTTACATAATTATAATTTGATGCTCAGAGAGAGAGTTATGATAATTTTCCCAAGGTCACCTCTTTGAGATGAAATTCGGGAGCCTGCAAAAACCCTAACTTCCACAGACCATATCTCCGAAAATATTGTGAACCAAGATCTGGAATTTTTACACGATGTTCCTCAGGATTTCTTCGCAAATTGGTTTTTTGGGAAAAATACTGAGAGGGGGGTGAATCAGTATTTATAACTCACTGTAAATTTTTACTTTTTCTTTACTGATTTCTATACGTGACTTTAATGAACCCAACTAGCGTATACACTCGACTATATTTAAGTAAACTTGCGTATGTCCATAGATCTTTATTATGCAGATAATTCTCTACTTAGATCAGTGCATCATTCATTCATCAAATTTTTACCAAGCAATAAGTATGTGCATTAAGAACATAATAAATCATCACACATAAGCAACACACATGAACACCGAGATTTAAGGTGGAAACCCAATTTGGGAGAAAACCACCGCCGTTTTTGTCTTTGTCTTCAATATTTATTTCAAAGAAAAGTGCTTCAATATTGTACTAGCGTAGACTCATACCAACACGCAGGGACCCACCTACAGAAGGTTGCAACCTTCTCTTGTTCTCCAACTACTACTTGAAGGGAGCTCCAACCCCCTGATATCGTTTACCAGCTACCACTGGAAGGGAGCTACGACCCCCTGCTTCTCGTTTACCAGCCACTCCTAGAAGGGAGCTACTACCCCCTGATCTCGTTTACCAGCCACCACTGGAAGGGAGCTACGACTCCCTTACTGAAGGCTTCAACCCTCAGCACCACTGCAGACCACGTTTCATCAATTTTCACACTGGATCCAAACGGCTTCAACAAACACAACTTGTAGGCCTCTTTTCATCATATTTTCAGACTAGACCCAATCCACACATTTAAGCTCAAAGGACATACATCAAACTGAAACTTATAAGCCCATCAATTCATTCATTGAATCATCAATCAACCAACCAACCACTGATATTTGATAATAATCAACTAGCAGCATAATCAGTATTCAAACAACCTAGATCTGTATGAAGACATCATTGATAGACAATAATAATACAACAAAACAGATCAGAAATTTCTTTCCGCATACTTCAACAAAACCCTAGATTCCATACGTGCTTTTGCTGAAACGAACCTGTGTATATACGCACTTTTATAGAGACTGTTAGGTCCCTATATTATTAGTATAGTCCCTTATTGTTGTTAGTGTAACCCCCTTATTGTTATTATTGTACCCTTGTAACCCCCATTTTGTTATTATTGTGCCCTTAAATTATTATTGTTAGGTCGGCTAGGATTACATTGTGGCCCACTAGGATTACATCATGGCCCCATGGACTCCTATATATAGAAAGGAGGTTTTGTAAATTGTATCATCCAAGAATTGTGCATTTATGTAATGTATTGGAGGTTGCCCCCTCGAAGTGGCTTATTTCTAAGGCGTTGATATCTCTTTTCTTCTATTTTTGAAGTTGGTTATGTAATGTATTGGAGTTTTCCCCCTCAAAGTGGCTTATTTCTAAGGTGTTGATATCTCTTTTCTTCTATTTTTGAAGCTGGTTACACAACATTTGGTATCAGATCTTGGGATTCTAGGGTTTCGCTGCTCCAAACAGGTCATCGTGGCAATTTCGCTATAACTTTTTTTCTACGAAGTTTCAGAAGCTGAAATTTTTAGGGTGTGAATCGGAAATCCTGAGGAATATTTTCTAAAAATTTCAGATCTTGGTTCGCAACATTTTCAAAGATATCATCTGTGGAAGTTAGGTCTTTTTTCAAGCTCCTAAACAGGTCATCGTGGCATTTTCGCTATAATTTTTTTTCTACGAAGGTTCAGAATCTAAAATTCGTATGGTGCAAAGCTGAAATCCTGAGGAAATTCGTCAAACAATTTCAGAGCTTGATTCGCAATATTTTTGGAGATATGATCTGTGGAAGGTAGTGCTCTTTCAGGCTCCTGAATTTCATCTCAAAGAGGTGATCGTGGGAAATGTTCAATAACCCTCTCTCTGGGCAGTGGATTTGAGTGCCGTAAAAAGTGGTCGCAATTACACGGACTATAGTTTCTTGGCTATCAATTTCAGACACAAAGGATGAAACAGTGACACGTGGCAAGTCCTACAAGTTTTCTCTACTGAACCAGTCCAGAATTAGGTCATTGTGGGAGATTGGACACAACTTTGTCTTGGGGAATCCAAATTAGATCAGACCTGTGGCATTTGAAACAAGCTTCAGAGGGCTACTACAGGGATGAATTTTAGATATTGAAGATTTTCAATTACAGAGATAATTCAATTTCAATATCGAGCTCCTCAAAGCAAGTAAAAGGTGTGTATTCTTTTTCTGAATTGCATAAGTCTTGTTTGAAGAATCAAGTTGAATTGATTCCAAGGGCATATTGTAGAATAGGTATCAATATTGGATTCTAAAATGGCACCTAAAAAGAATTCAACACCCATTAAGCCTTCAAAAGGCTCTACCATCACTCATGAAGATGAAGAATTGCAACATGATCTATCAAAATTACAAGAGCAAGTGCAACAAATTTCACTCTCGCAAAGAGCAACAAAAAATGAAATGGAAGTTTTGAAGAAAGGCGTGGAAGTGAAGATGGAAAGGCATGGAAGCTAAGATGGATGGCGTGGAAGTGAAGATGGACGGTTTGAAAAAAGGCGTGGAAGCTAAGATGGATGGCATGGAGGCTGGCATGGAATCTAAGATGGATGACATGGAAGCTAAGATCGATGAGAAAATGGAAAACATGAAGAATTTTCTAAAAGAAGACATGGAAGGTTTAACAAAGTTGATACAAGAAAGGTTTCCTAATGGTGAAAAGATAGTAGAAGAACCTCATGATGAGAACAAAATAAATATTAATTGTGATTTCATAAACTCTAATGTTGGCGGGAAGAACCACCATATTCCAAAGATGGATATGAGGAAGTTTGATGGAAAGGATCCTGTAACATGGATACTACAGATGGAGCAATATTTTGATCTCCATAACGTGCAAAACACACAAAGGTACGCATTGCAACTTTACATTTAGAACAAAATACATTTGTATGGTATCGATGGCTTTGCTCCCGTAAAAAAATTGTCACTCGGTCAATTTTTATGGAGGAAATGATAGCACATTATGAGGATACAAAGAGCAACACCTTCTTTAGCACCTTGATAAATCTCAAACAAAAGGGTTTAGTGGGGCAGCAGATTGAGGACTTCCAAAAATTGAATATAAGGGTAACTGATATTCCAGAGGAACACAGGATTGATCTCTTCATAGGTACTCTAAAGGATAACATACAACATGAAGTTCGTCTTTTGGAACTTGATTCATTGGAGAAGGCATTCAGGTTGGCAAGAAAAGTTGAATGTAAAATTATGGCGACAAGGAAGCCTACCACTCAATTCTATAAAGAATGAAGTGTTGCTACGCCTAGATTTCCACAACCTACAAGGTTGACACCACAACAATTGGAAGAAAAAAGAGCAAAAGGCTTTGCTACAGTTGTGATAGCAAATACACTAAAGGTCATAAGTGTGCTGAGAAGAAATTATTTTACATAGATTGTGAAGAGGAAGAAGAAAATGAACAAGAAGAGGATATACACCAGGAACTAGCCCTAGAAGAGGAAGAAATAAATCCGACCATATCATGTAATGCACTGGCAGGAATTACCACTCCTCAAACTCTCAAGATAGAAGGACAAATCAAGAAGAAAAAGGTAATAGTGTTGATTGATTCAGGTAGCACCCATAATTTTATTCATTGTAAGGTAGCCAGGGAATTAAATTGTTTCCTATACCCAGCACCAGAATGTCAAGTGATGGTTGCAAATGGAGGAACTATAAATTGCTCTGGAAAATGCCATAATATCAAGCTAAACATGGGGGAATATGTGTTGACTAGTCCAATGCTTTCCATTCCTATGGGAGGTGCTGATGTTGTACTAGGAGTACAATGGTTACAATCTTTGGGGACGGTAGCTTTTAATTTTCAAGAACTTTCTTGAAATTTTTTTCTGAAGGAAAGGAAGTCGAATTACGGGGTATTGAAGGGAAGCCGGGAAGGATAATAAGCTCTAATGTCATGACAAAGCTTCTAAAGAAAGAACAACGAGGCGTAATTGCACAATTATGCTCACTAAAAGTTACGACATCAAAATCATCTATTTCTGCAGATCTCCAACAAGTCTTGGACAATCATTCCAAGGTGTTTGAAACTCCCAAAGGACTCCCACCTATTCGTGATCATGATCATGCTATTCATTTGATTCCAGGAAGTGTTCCTCCAAACATCAGGCCTTATAGATATCCTTACTTCCAAAGAGCGAAATTGAACGTATGATTGCAGAAATGTTAGAGGCGGGTATAATTCAACCTAGTCAAAGTTCTTTCTCTGCTCCTGTAGTATTGGTACACAAGAAGGATGGATCATGGTGAATGTGTCAGGATTATAGGGAGCTCAATAAGCTCACCATTAAAGACAAATTTCCCATTCCTGTGATTGATGAATTATTGGATGAATTACATGGAGCAATTTATTTTACCAAGTTGGATCTTCGTTCGGGATATCATCAAATTAGAATGAAGACTGAAGATATTCCAAAAACAACATTTCGAACTCATGAGGGTCATTATGAATTTTTGGTCATGCCTTTTGGCCTTACCAATGCTCCTTCTACATTTCAAGGGTTGATGAATTCCATTTTCAAACCCTTCCTTAGAAAATTTGTGCTAGTATTTTTTGATGATATACTAATCTACAGTAGGTCTTGGAAGGATCATGTTCAATATGTTGACATGGTGCTCAAAATATTACAGGAGAAACAATTATATGCAAAACATCCAAATGTTTCTTTGGAGTACAAGAGGTGGAATATCCGGGTCATATTGTATCTCACGAGGGTGTTAAGGTAGACCCTAACAAAATTAAATCCATTAAGGAATGGAAAGCCCCCACAACCATAAAGCAGTTGCGAGGATTTCTCGGGTTAACATGGTATTATCGCAAGTTTGTTAAGAATTATGGGAGAATAGCAGCACCTCTAACAACATTATTGAAGAAAGATGCATTTTCATGGACTCCTGAAGCAACTAAGGCCTTTGAACATCTTAAAGAGGCAATGTGCCTAGCACCGGTCCTAGCTACGCCAGACTTCACAAAAACCTCTATTGTGGAATGTGATGCCTCAGGAAATGGAATTGGTGCAGTTTTAATGCAGGAAGGAAGACCCATTGCTTTTGAAAGTCGTCCAATCAAAGGAAAGTATTTACAGAAACCTATTTATGAGAAGGAAATGTTAGCAATACTGCATGCACTAAAGAAATGACGAACTTACCTAATGGGAAGACACTTCAAGGTAAAAACTGATCATGATAGTCTTAAACACTTTTTGGAACAAAGACTATCATCAGAAGAGCAGCAAAAATGGGTCACAAAGATGTTGGGTTATGAATTTGAAATAATCTACAAAGAAGGAAAGCTTAATGTTGTTGCAGATGCACTCTCAAGAAAGAATGAAGAGGTGGAAGCATTGCTTTGTACCATTTCTATTATCCAACCAGATTGGATAACCGAAGCAAGAGATGAATGGAAGAAGGACAAAGATGTATGGACACTCATTCAAAAGTTGCAGCAAGATCCTAGTACATCTGATACATTTAGTTGGAAAAATGATTCCTTATAGTACAAAGATCGCTTATATCTTTGTAAGAATTCCCAACTGAAACAAAAGATTCTTCTGGAATTGCACACTTCTCCTTTAGGAGGACACTCAGGATTTTTAAAAACTTATCACAGGGTGAAGAAAGATTTTTTTGGGATGGCCTTAAATCTGATATTCAAAATTTTGTGGCGGAATGTTTGGTTTGCCAGCAGAATAAAGTGGAGACAATTAAGACCCCGGGACTTCTACAACCTCTATCCATTCCAAGTCAACGTTGGGAGGAGATTTCAATGGATTTTATCACAGGTTTACCTAAGTCCGAAGGAAAGAGTGTCATCATGGTGGTAGTTGATAGACTTACCAAGTATGCACACTTTTGTGCATTATCTCATCCATTTAAAGCAAGTACAGTTTCTAGTACATTTATGGATAGAAATCAAAAGCTACATGGAAGCCCAAGGGTTATTGTGAGCGACAGAGATCCCATTTTTACTGGAAATTTTTGGACGGAGTTATTTTCTTGTTTGGGTACTCAATTAGCTCATAGCTCATCTTATAATCCTCAATCTGATGGTCAAACTGAGATAGTAAATAAATGTTTGGAAGGATATCTTCGTTGTTTTGTATCTGATAAACAAACACAATGGGTCAAGTGGTTTCCTCTCGCTGAATGGTGGTATAACACTTCCTTCCATACTGCAGCAAAAATGACCCCATTTATGGCACTTTATGGATATCATCCACCATCGATCACATCATATTTAAGGGAAAATTAGAAGGTTCAAGCAGTGGAAGATCACATCGAGCATCAGCAAGAAGTTCTCCAACTCTTAAAGGATAACCTGAATTTGGCACAAAATCGAATGAAACAACGGGCATATCAACATCGCAGCGAGAGAAGTTTTGATGTAGGAGATTGGGCATTTTTACGGCTACAACCATATAAACAAATGTCCCTCAAGCAAGCTAAGAAGGATAATAAGTTATCGCCAAAGTATTATGGTCCTTACAAGGTGTTGCAAAATATTGGTATTATGGCATACAAATTGGAGCTTCCTGCTTCTTCGCAAGTACATCCAGTTTTCCATGTTTCATGCTTAAAGAAGGTTATAGGTGAAAATCTTCCAGTTCAAACAATATTTCCAGAACTTGATGAGGAAGGAAAAATCATATTGGAACTGGAAGCGGTCACGGAAACAAGAACTCGACAACTACGGAATCGATCAATTTCAGAGTATCTCATCAAGTGGAAGAACTTACCCACTAAAGATTCTACATGGGAAGATGAGAATTTTATACAGAAGCACCCAGAGCTACTCAAGTGTTGAGGACAACACTTTTTTGAAGGAGAGGGGCATGTTAGGTCCCTATATTACTAGTATAGTCCCTTATTGTTGTTAGTGTAACCCCCTTATTGTTATTATTGTACCCTTGTAACCCCCATTTCATTATTATTGTGCCCTTAAATTATTATTGTTAGGTCGGCTAGGATTACATTGTGGCCCACTAGGATTACATTATGGCCCCATGGACTCCTATATATAGAAAGGAGGTTTTGTAAATTGTATCATCCAAGAATTGTGCATTTATGTAATGTACTGGAGGTTTCCCCCTCGAAGTGGCTTATTTCTAAGGTGTTGATATCTCTTTTCTTCTATTTTTGAAGCTGGTTATGTAATGTATTGGAGGTTGCCCCCTCGAAGTGGCTTATTTCTAAGGCATTGATATCTCTTTTCTTCTATTTTTGAAGCTGGTTACACAACAGAGACGAACCTGCGTATAGATCTGCAAACATTACAGGGTTGTGCAACTCTTCAGAACAGATAAAAAGCTGAGATCTTACCCTTCACTTTAGCAAACATTCGCCAGATCATAGATCTAAACATTCCATAAACAGATCTAGAAAATGCATGGTCATTTCAGGTCTAGAGATCCCGATCCATCATTGTATTCATAGGTGCATTATTATTTCAGATCTATCAATAAACTATAACCTATTCCATGCAGATATACTTCAGAGTGAAGTATTCATTCAATCCCAGACACATGCACACTTTTCACTATGATCTTATTCTCCTTATATAGATTTAGCCTTTACCAATACCATGAGTCAAAACCACACAATTGTCAATGGTATTCTTGGATGGGATCAAATAGACGACACAGCACTCAATATTGTGGGCTAATACCATGGTAATGCCCCTTGGTATCATAATTTTAGAGCGCAAAAGGCATACACGACTTTTCTTCTTCGTCCCCGCGTGTATATGTGACTTCTCTTCATAAAAATTGCGTATATACTAATTCTGGATGTATACGCGGGTTGCCTTCATAAAAGTAGCGTATACATTGCCTCCATACGCGTGTTGCCTTCATCAAACATTCGTATACATTGAGAAATATTTCATGTTTCATTTCTTTGGCACTTACTGGAATTCTTTTCTCTGTCACATCTAAACTGACCTGTAGAAATATCATTTTTACATCTTTAACACATAGGTTGCTATCAAAAGGAAACTCATCAAGTAGGTTTCCATCAAGGACAATTTCATCAAGTAGGTTGCCATCAAGGACAACATATTGCATCATATTGCCAACATGGTTTTTTTTTTAGCATCTAAGCCTTCGTAGAAAAAAAATTATAGTGAAAATTCCACTATGACATGTTTGAAGCAGTGAAACCCTAGAATCCAAAGATCTGATACCAAATGTTATGAAACCAGCTCACAAAATAGAAGAAAATAGAGCTCAACGACTTAGAAATCAGCCACTTCGAGAGGTAAACCTTCTTTTCATTACATAAATGAAAATTTCTTCGATGATACAAATGACAAAACCTCCTTTCTATATATAGGAGTCCATGGGGTCACAATAATAATGTAAGTGCGCGACAATAACAATAGTGGGCTATTGTGGGGCACAATAATAACAATATGGAGACTACATGAATACAACAATAACAATAAGGGGGCTACACTAACAACAATAAGAGACCACACTAGTAATATAGGGCCCTAACACCTTAGCAAAAAATCACTGTCGCAACTTGTTTGGGTTTCAGCTTCGTGGACCAAAGGCTTAACTACTTTTATTTTTATTTTTTTATCAACACATGTAACTGCATATTGAGGCTCTATTTGTGTCTTTGAATCTCCTCCTTGGTCTTCATCCTCCATTTTGACAGGAATAACTTCGTCTTTATGTGTTGCAACCACTATATCCTCTTCTGGTTCCTGCATCACAGTAGGTGCATCTTCTCTTTCCTCGCCTTTTGCTGGTTCTTGTGTTGTAGCAAAGGAATATTCTTTAATTTTTCCTTCTACTAGTTCTTTTATTGCCGCAAAATTTTATTCTCTCTCCTTTCCTTTCATTGATTCCTGTGTTGCACCAAAGGTTGTTTATTTCTCTCCACTCTCTATTGGTTCTTGTGTTGCAACAGGGGCATTGTCCCGACCTTCACTAGCTTCTTTTGTCATCATTGAAGGGTGTGTCCTTTTCTTGGAGACTTCAACATATGCTATCCCTCTAGACCTCTTTTGTGTGGACTGAATTGTCTTCTTTTGGAGGAGAGCTTCCAATGACTACTACCTCGTTTTTGCATGGAATTGAGGGGCCTCGATCATTCTTTGTGCCACCCTCCTTTTTCGAAGTTGTAACTCCTTCCTCTTCCTTTGATTCAACAATCCCTCAAGACTTCCTCTTTCATGTGGGTTGAATTTTCCTTGTTGGAGGGGAACTCTCAGTAACTACTAAGGCATTGTCGCCTGAAATGGAGGGACTAGGCTCATGATGTGGTTTGGCCTCCCTTTTCAGTGTTATAACTCATTTTTCCCCTCTCTACTCAGATATTACATTCACTAGGTGTTCTTGTTCGAGGGCATGTATCACTATGATTTTAATCAGCCTCTAGTGAGAGACATGCCATCAAATTCTTAGCTTCATTAATGATCTATGACATCTGTCGCAACATTTTTCAGTTCAAGATTCATCCTTTGATGTGGTTGGCGGATGGGTGTAAATTATTCCTTCATGCATATATGGTGTGTACATAAATATGGTTGAATTCCTATCAGATCTCTGTAGTCCCAAGAAAAAGCATTACTTTTTCTATTTGGGACCTTAATGTGTTTCTTATTTTATGGCTCAGAAAGTTTGTGGTTGATGTTTAGAAATTTTATTGGGCTAATATCTATAGGTTTGGTGAGGAAATGAATACTTCTTGTAGTGGGTGGCTTGTGTGGTGTTGATGATACATCAACCACAGTGAGATTTTCTTGAGTATATATTCTTAATATGTGGTTAAGACGATGTGTTGAAAATACCATGAGGTAGAGGCTATGAAGTCATTAATTTCGTCATTCGCCTTTTCTCTGATATCAAGATATTCTTCTACTAAAATTACTTGTTGGGAAACTTCCTCATCCTCATTCTTTCTATCTCCTACCCAGCTAGGTCTCTCTGGCTCTATTCTAGGCTTAGGTGGAGGGTTTAGAGTGAGTTTCTCTGTGGAGTTTCCATGAGAAATGGTCATGCTCCCTCATATGTAGCCAATTATAGATCGTATTAGAAGATGATGACAAGCAGTAGGGGAAGATGACTATAAAAGCTCTGAAACAAAATTCCAATCTAAGAAATCTACGCTTGTCTGGAAAGGAAAAATGTCATTCTTTTCCAGCTGAATTTGGCGAACCAAATGCATTTCTTAAACTAAAATATCTTATCATACAAAATTTTAGTGATTTGGAATTTTTTATCATTTTGAAGGAGAACGCAATGCCAGCGTTGAAGCATTTTGGAATCAAAAATTTCCGCAGGTTGAAACATATCCCAGAAGGACTAGAGAAACTAAAAAGCCTTGAAGTGCTAAAGTTCGACAAGCACCTGGAAGAGAACCTCCGGAACAGGAACTCTTGGAAATTCTAAATAGTCACAAAATTAAGATCAAAAGCATTAGCGTATAAAGTGGGACTCACTGCAACCTGCGTTTAATTCCATAGAATCAGCAATGTGTGAAGGCACATCATAATCAGAGGAGCCTTGGTTGGATTCATTTGAAAAAGAAATGCCTGAAATAGCAGCACCACTGGATGATCCTGGCCTAGATTCCTTATGAATCATTATGAATCAAGCCAAACCGCCCTATGAAATGCGCCCACTCGCCATTCTTATTTCCAAACGGCCACCTGAAATCCATATTCGGGCAATTTGCCAATTGTTTTTAGTGAGATATTTTGGAAGTTAATTTGCTAACCGTTTTTAGTGAGATATTTTGGAAGTTTTTTTTGTGAGGATTTTTAATTTATTGAAATTTTAAGTTTGATAAATAACCTTACACAATTTAAATGATTTAAAGGTTTCTCAGCGTGTTGAATCCTTATATACAGTCAAAAAAAACCAATTTATATAACACAAATAAAGATTTCACTTCAAATGTATCTGCCCAATTCTAACATGAAAAGCCAAAAAATAATACTAAAAACAATTCCTTTAATTTATAGATTACATTATTTATAAAATTAATTTAAAATAAATAAATAAAATAATTTTATTTTAATATTGATTAATGAAAAGTTAATTAATTTTATCTAAAAAAGATTACTTGTTATTCAACTAAATGTTGCAAGATATGTTTTAGAAATAAGAAAGAAATTTGAAATTTGCTCCACGCAAAATAATAACATGTTCTCCAAAATTTTTTCTAAAAGATTTTGGTTCAACAAATTGTAACATGTTTTTGGAACTTAGGGTGATTTTTCTACATTCTGAAATATTTTTCTTCTTATATTTTTTGGAGTTTGAATTAAATTAGCAGAATCAGGAAAATGTACAAGCCATGCCTAATAAAAATTTGGTCGGTTAAGATGAAGAAATTAGTATTAAAACAATTTGTTTTGAACATTCTTCAAAGTTTTAATGATAACTACATAGTATAAATTTGGACACTAAGAAGGATACTCTGTATTTTTCATTGCTTAAGGGGTCTTCATCATAAGAGTTATGGCTATGTGAATTCATTTATTAAAAGGCTTGGATAATTGAATGGTTAAAGGAGAAATATTTATATCAAGGAGAAATGAACACTATTCTTTCCAGTCATTAATATTTTAAATTGATATAGGAATCCATTGTGGATTTGAGTATTATGATTCTTGCGACTTAAAAATGATCAGAAACAAATAATTACAGTCTACAGAGGGAAACCTCTTTTTTTTTTAATACAATGAACAATTGTTGGATGATTCACATGAAAATACCTCCTTGGTATATATGATTCAAAATTGTAAAATTGTAATTGTAATTGAAATTGAAATTGAAATTTTAATTGTATGTAAAATTGTAATTGTAATTTTAATTGTAATTATATGTAAAATATTCGTAAAATTGTAATTGTTATTGATATTTTAAAAGTGTAAAATTGTAATTGTATGTATTGTCATGATTCAATTTTATTAAAATTGTAAAATTTGTAAATTTGTAAAATTGTAAATTTTGTAAATTTGTAAAATTTGTAAAATTGTAATTGTAATTGTAATTGTATGTAAAATTGTAAAATTCTAATTCTAATTCTAATTCTAATTGTATGTAAAATATTTGTAAAATTGTAATTTTAATTTTAATTGTATTGTGAAATGATTGTAATTGTAATTTTAATTGTAAATGTATGTAAAATTGTAATTGTAATTGTAATGTATGTAAAATTGTAATTGTAATTGTATATATTGTCATTATTCAATTTTCTTAAAATTTTTAAATTTTTAAATTTTTTAAATTGTAAATTAATTATCAATTATGAACCATAACTACCCTAAGTAAAATGTATACCGTAAATATTGTTAAATTATCATAAGTGTAAAATTGTAAAATTGTAAATTTGTATGAATATAAATAATTGTAAAATAATAAATCTAGAATAAAAATAATTTTTGTAACATAATAAAGTTTAGAAAATAATGCAAATAAATTCATGTTTAGAATTATCATTATTTTATTATGATCTTACATACCAAAAATAACAATATACATTTTGAAGATATCATTCACACACATTTAAGGCAATCTAGTTGTATTATTTTAGGAATTGACATAAAAAAAAGAACTTGATACAGTGCATTGTTTTCGAGATCAACATAATTGCAAATTATCAACTGAAATGATTTTAACATTAACACAATTCAAACCAATTAATTCAAAATACATATTATAATGTTTCGAAAAGAGTCTTAGTTATAAGGTTAAGTCCTCTTATTTATTAAAACCCCATCTTAAAAAGTATAAATGATGAAATAACACATGTACCATATCACTCTCTGTTCTCATGATCACCCTCATTATTTTCCATCTCGCTTGGCATGATAACACATTTGTTCTCAAAAATATGTTTTGATCTAGAGTCATGTCTCAATATGAACCACCAATCACTATCCAACACATATGGGTAAAAAACACTTGGTTGCAGTGTTTGGGGAAAACACAAGGCTCCTTAGCTTCATCCCACGTCTTTCTAGAGTTGATACATATCAGCCTAGTATCGTGGTCTTCCTTTAAATTATTCCAATCAAAGGTGTCCCACCACTTGCACCTAAAAATAACACATTAGAAAGAAGAGAAGTCCACTTCAATGAGATCTTTCCGACGTGACCTAACGTCCCTCGTACTAGGTTTTGATCATAGTGGCTAACTCGACTAGATTGATTGAACTTGACTTCCACTCCACAGTCTTGTGTCATGTGTCCATCATCGACATTTCCTGTGCGAAAATGGTGTCCATATGCCCACGTAGATGGGAACAAATTCACCTATAAAAATGTTAAAAAATCATAGTGTCATGTGTCTTATTATAACCCAACTGTTAAAAATATGAAATATAGATGTTACATTTCAAACGTGCATTATTAATTTTAAATGTACATAAATAGATTATTACCGAGTGGGTGCACCCAATCCCTACTTTTAGCACATCCTCTTCAGCACGTGAGCAACGATCAGTTGCACCGTATTTTTCTCTGACTTGGTCAGCAACCCAACTGTTGGGGCATATAATTGGCATGTTTTATTTTAAATGATTGGGATAAGGTGCACTTCTACCATTCAACCGTCTGAATTCTTTCCTATCACTATCCTATTTCATCATCTTTTTTTCGTATAATGCGACCCACAGTTGTGTCACTTCGGAATTGTAAAGAATGAATTTATTGATTACTTCAATTTCTGCACTCGCTGATGAAATAAAACCGACATATATTACATATGAGATCAAAATATACATTATATCGAAGATCAACATGAATATTTACTTTGTGTGAATTTGAAAAATTGTAAGTCCCTTACTCTTTATCAAGCGCCTTTTCCCATTCATTTGGATAAACTCCCCCTCTCTTTTGTCTTCATCCCTTTCATCGTCCCAAATCACCACACCTAGTCTGTTTTCGATCTACTTAACGTACTCACTAGTATAATATAAAGACTCATACGATATGTACCCCTCTGCCATAAACCCCTCGGGTTTTTCCCTTTGTCGAATAAAACCTTTCAATTTCTTCATGTACCTCTCTAAGAAGAACATCCAACAACAAGAAACCACCCCAACTAATTCAACCTCACCTACTAGGTGGATTAGAAGATGAACTTGCAAGTCCATGAAACTCGTCAGCAGTTCCTTCTCAAACATACAAACAGTCTCAACTATCTCTTGACGCCACCTTGGAATGCTAGCCACATGAATCATTAAATCTCCTTTGACGTGATCCAATGTACAAATGCAAATAATTTAGATATGGAACGTCTTAGGTCTTGGGGGAAGTGATGTTTCACAAACCCATGCACGAATAAAGGATAATGACACTGCAAAGTTATAAAAACATGCAATAATCTACAAAATTAGTTATGTGTTATGATCCCTGCATGGGATTAAATATATTATACAACAAATAATAAAATCATGTTTTAAGGGATAAAATCATGTTTCAATGAGCAAGATTATAGACAAATTAATAAAGAAAAATTACTGATCATGATGGAGAAAATGATGTACATACTTGGGAAAAGATTTGAAAGGCATGAGGCCAATTTAAATATTGATGATCTAGAGCAGCCCATACTCCTTTCGAATCAAGAGCAAACCCAAAAACTACAAAATAGGTATGATGAACAAGATTACAATGAGAGCAATGAAGAGGGTTGTCAGGAAACTCCTGATTGCCTACCTATTTCTTGTATTATGCCATTAAGAGAACTCCATAACCAGATTGCAAAAGCTCATAGTGAGCAGTGCCTTGAGGAAAACATAAGCCATTTTGAACCGACAAAATCTGAAATAGGAGAAGAGACAATACAACCAGGGTTTCTTCCTTTATGTTTCGAATCATTTCAGATTATTAAAAGACAATGGCATCTTCATAATATGCTTGAAACAACTCATGAACCTTATAGTCGAAGTGACTGCCATGAAAATCATGAGGTGTTGGTTGAAATTGAGATAGATCAGGAAAAGGAAGAGAATCCTCAAAATTCCCCTACGAGCACAAGTAATCATTCCCTAGAAGAGGCTCAAGAAGACATCCAGCCTCAAAACCAGTTAACACAAGAGGGAGAGGACTGTTGTTCTTCTGTCCAAAGCAAAGAGAACATTCCTTCTCTTTTTACAGAGGAAGAAATTGATCAAATATTAAATAAACAGTCAGCCCTAAATTCTTTATTAGAACAAAACACTCCCGCTCATTTATCTACTAAATCTTGTTGTCTTGAAATAGAAAATAAACGTGTAGGTCAGCTAAAGGAACAAAATGATAACCCAATATGTTTGATTGGTGAAATTGTGTATACTAATGATTTTTCAACTTCTGATAAATCTGATGATGATGATGAGCTCCAAACAGAAACTAATCATGCAGGGCAACCAGCAGTGGATTGGTGTCATGAAATTCATTATCATCAGCTTGAAAGCAGCAATCAGCCAGTCCAATTCATCAGGAATAATTTTCACATAATTGGGAATCAGCTATCTATTAGTTGTAATGTTGGGGTTGAGAAGAAAGAGGAATTTCTTGAACGGGATGCATATGAGGAGCCTCCTCCTGAAAGAGTTGAGGTAATAAAAGATACCCCTACTCAAGAACATGATGATCTCTTCACAGAGCACAGTCCACTGAATCAGAGCATACCAGAACTACAAGAGGACAACACTGCAATATATGATGAATCCTCTCGTTCAGATAATAATGAAGATGAGGAAGTTTTTCTTCCTCATAAGAATCTTTGCCTTAATCCAGTGGAGAAAGAAGAGATGATCCTGGTTGAAACGTATCTTCCAAACACTCACAACCAGGTATTATTTCAAGATCCCTATGCTCATTTCTTGAAAATCTTTGAAGAAGGGATAAAGGTTATTAGGAGCAGTATATTACCAAAAGCAAGAGGATTATTTAGCACTGCTGCTAAAAAACAAAAAGAATGGGAGTGGCCCTGTTTGTCCAGCCTGCCCAAGGAGATGAAGAAGGACCAATCGTGGAATCATTTGCTAGATTGGTTGTACTGGAAAAGAGAGTTCATCAGCTAAAACATGTAAATGTTCCAAGTTAGATTAGGTTAGATAGGAAAGCAATAAAGCTCAATCCTTTGAGCATTTAGTTAGTTGTTGATTTTTGTCTTGTAAGAAAAAGAAAAATACAAAAACAATAGAAAGAAAGAAAAGAGGGCAGAAATGAAAACAAGAAAGGCAAAGCCCCATGCCAAAAAAAGAGAAATAAATCTGAAAGTGTGCAAGCTCAAATGCCACTCCTCAAAAACACACTTCTAGTTAGTCAAACTGTTTAATCTTGACTAATTAGCTTTAAATTTTTCTGCTGATAGGATAGAGAATTTGATTTGCTAAACTATTTAATCTTGGCTTATCAGTAGATAGATTAGGATAGAAATTGAGGGTTCAAACAAACTCAAAATCTGAACCAAAGTTTCCAAAGGAGATGACTCAAATCTATGTTAAATTCTGAGTCAAAGAAATATCAGGATCTGGTTCAAATCAGCTTAAAATCTGAATCAGAGAACAAGGAAGAGACAACTCAAACAAAAGCAAAAACAGAGCTGTGAAGAAAAGAGAAGGCCATGATGAGAGACTTTCAGATCTTAAGCCTTCCATTTTGATTTTAATTTTCTGTAAGTAATAATCTATGTGCAACTTGTTTTTATGCCATAGATCACAGCAAGTCAAAACAGCTTAACCTTGACTTGACTGTTTTTAAATTTATGTTATAGAATCTAGAGAATGAAAGTCTGTTGGACAGTTTAATCCCAACAGATAGTAGATTAGGTAGAGAAACATCTAAGCTCAACTATTCAATCTGAGTTCAGGTAGAAATAAGGAGTTGAGTTAGATTAGCTTTTATGCTTTCAAAAAGAATAAAATGTTGTAAGAGAGTTTGCCAATCCAAGTGCACTCTGATGAAGAAAAAATGTTAGATCTGTAGGATTGGGTAGGTAGAAAGCTTGTTGATGAAGGTCCATTGTTTTCGTAACTGCCAAATATGTCTTTAGAGAAGATCATCCCAGCAAAGGAAGGGCAGCCCAATGGATAAGGTAACTGATCAGCCTCCCAGAGAATGCAAGTCTGAAATTCTTGATGCCTTCAAGAAGGCACCATCCCCAAGTGGAGCCATTGTTAGCCACCTATAATATTTTGTTATACCAAAAGGTGGCTAAAATCTATTTTGAGCCTTCAAGGAACAATTTTCTATGAAGAACTATTGGCTCTTGAAGACTTTTGAAGGCCTCCTGCCTCTGTCCAAATCTGCACTGTTGTTTACATCCCAAAGACCCTGAAATCCTGCTGATTTCCAAGACCAGATACTGCTGCAAGGCCCATTTTCCTTTTCCCCCTTTTTTCCAAAACTAACCTCTTTTGCTCCCCTTTTTCCCCATAAAATCTCCTTTGTTTTTCATGATTCCTCTTCTCCCCTTCATGAAAATCACTCTCATAAAGTTAAAGACTCACTCTTTAACCTTACCGAAACCCTCCATTTCCTTTGAAAATCATTTAAAAACGCATTTTTCATAAGTATTGGACTTAAGCCCTTAGGATAAGTCTTTAACCCCCTTTTCTTCCATACGCCCACACCCTAAGACCCAGCGCTAACTCTAGAGGCGCTTATCGCATCGCAAATCACAAATTATGGTTTTATTTAAAAATGCTCATCGCAAGAATCTGCGATGCGATCAATCGCAATATCGCATTATCGCATTTTCTATGGTGCGTTTCATTGACTCTTCGCAAAAACTTGCGATGCGATCGTTCCGCCCGATCGCATATCGCAAATCGCATGTTTCATTGTTTACATCCATTTGATCCATCGCAAATATTTGCGATGCGACCGCCCGATCACAGTTTCTCTCCATCGCACTGTCCACGATTGCGATCGATCCCGCCGTGCCCACCGTACGATACCCCTGCCATTCATATAAAATATGCCTTTCCCCTTTGTAAAGCTGAAAAATGTCATATTTCGTTGTTTATAAAGGTTTTTCCCACTAAATCCCTCCGCCGCATCTCCGTCGTTGATCTGCGCCCCCACTCCACGATCCAACGGTCCTCCAAGCATTCTCCCGCCTGACCCCTTTATACGTCATTTCACTATTTTTTTCGTTGTTTCCACATAACCACCCCCAGTTTCTTCCGCACCACCTTTGGGTGGGTGGTGGTTTTTCCCCGTCGCCCAGCGATTCCATACACCGCTCGACGCGTGTCCCTTGTACGATTTGAAAACCGCCGAGCAACCATCGCCCCTGTGCGTTATAATTCAGACCTGGACGCCCAGCGAAATTAACGACAGTCGTCCGATCTAAGACCGCCCATCCAACAGTGATCGCTCGCCTAACATGCCTGACCTTTAACCAAAGTGCCCGAGCGATAGCCAAGCTATTGTATAGCGGCAATCCCATCCCCGACTGTCGATCTCAGCGCGAATCGACGGCTCAGATTTAATCACCCTTCCACCATCTCTTTCGACCATTCTGAGATTATATCTCAGCCGTTAGATGATGTCATCCAACGGCCCTGCTTCCCCCGCACACCCTCCGATGCAAATTGACCTATAAATGCAGGATTTTGTAACATTTGTTTGTTTTTGCAGGGTTTAATGTTTTTTCCGCTTGAAAGGAAGAAATTTCATAGGATGAGGATGACGATCCTCCGCCTTTCGAATACATTAGAGAAATCGTCCACAGGATATGGATTCACGTTCTTCATCAAAGGTTTCATGAGCCTTTGGTGCCGTCTGCCCCTGCTAAAACCTAAAAACATCAAATGAAGCATAGAGAAAGAGTATCAGTTGCAGAAGACCAGAAATGCGCCAGCACAGAGGATTGAAGACAGATTAGCGGGGATTACGGCTAAGACAGTTATCAAAATCCTAATCCCCAATCTAAAACACAGTTTGAAGGAAAACATAAGGTGTTTAATCTTCCACCGCCACAAATGGAGGCAAATCGATTCCTTCCAATGACTAAAGTGCCACCTGTGCCTCAAAATATTCAATCAGGAGCTGAATTTATTGATCAAGATCAGATATTGTGCCTCAAAGTAGCCGAGGAGTTATTTCTGCCAGGAACTTCAATGCAAAGAATATCTGCAGAGTTACTTCGACACCTCACAATGCCTCAAAGGTCAACAAAACTCCTACCAAGCTTGAAATCATTATGGAAACCATTTAATACAGAGGATATGTATGTAAATATCCTCATTGAACCCCTCAAAGGCCATGAACAATTTAATTATGTATTAAGTGTAATTAAGATCTTTTATCAGATCTCACCTCCTCATCCTTCTATATATACCACAGCAGAAGATGAGTGAAGTGTTGTTGGTTGTTGGTTGTTGTTTGATCACAAGTTGTAACATTGAAACTCTCTGAAATAAATATACAAGTCTGTTGAAGTTGAAAACAAATTGAAGTCTTGGATGTCTTGATGATGTTGTTGCATGCCCGTTCCTGAGAAGGCTCTATCATTGGATTCATGAGCTTGGTTGTTGGTGAAGTATCCTAACTGTTAAATGTTTTCTCCTGTTTTCATTATGTTCCATAATTTCTTACTACAGTAGGCTGAAAGTTTTAGGCTAAGAAATGACTCCTGGAAGCACCTTAGACCTGTTCACCCTTCACTGTTTTATGTTTTCTTCTGCTGAAGTATTTTAGAGGCTTTAAACCTTCTCTTTAGTCTTCATGCTTTTTTATTTCCTTAATAGCTCAAATAGTTGGTTTCAGCATGATTTATGGTTCTCCCTGCTTGTCTGCTATCACTTGAAAGCTGTTATTGAAGTCTCCCTTTGAAGTACCATTGTTTTAAGTTAATCAAAGAGGTCGGTTTTGATCTTGCCCTTTGCCATTGCTTGAACAGTTGTTTTAGAGGTCTTTATAGTTGTAAGCATAGATGTTATTTAGGTGTTCCCTCTTCTATGAATACAATTATCAGTGAATCTTTTATGTTTTCTAAGTCCTTTAAAATAAAATCTTTGAGGAAATAGGGTGTTCCCCGAATCTTAGATTTCATTTTGAAAGTTGTCTTGAAGTCATTATTTTCTTAAAGAATGTTTGTAGAATTTATGGTTAGCCCTGTCTATCAAATATCTCTTTATTGTTAAGTTATGTTCTTTAAGTTCTCTTTATTGAGAATTACACTTCTCTTTTCTAAATTACATCTGTCTTATCCAAAAGTGATTCCTGTGTGCTGTTGATTTCTCCTTGATATCCCATATCCTTGAGGCAAATTAGTCTTACTTCATTTCTTTGATTCCACCATCACCAATCGATAGAGTATATTCCTCCTTTCCTGTTTATCTTTCCTCTTTAGACCTTCATGTTCTGTTAGCTGACTCAGGTCCACAAAACATCTGCACTGGGTCATCTAGTTCAACAAATGCACTACATAAGAAAAACCTTTTGCAACATATATTTAGAGATCCGCCTAAAACAAGAGGACAGACCCAATCCCAGTGATTATCTGATAAGGCCTTTGTCTTGATTTTGCCAAACGCATGGGAAGAGACACAGCCTCTACAACAAAAAATGACGACCATCCGCACTCTGCCCTTGCACCTCGTAATGGGATGGAAATTGATATTTGCATCGTATGGGATGTAAAAACTTACTTTGAATGGAGAGATCTAAAGGATAAAGTTTATATGTCCCAGCCAGAAGGATTTGCTGTAAAGGGTCAAGAAAACAAAGTTTGCAAGCTTATAAAATCCTTGTATGGCCTCAAGCAAGCACCACGAGCCTGGTATGAGAAATTAACCGAGCATCTTCTGAAACTTGACTTCAAACATTTTGATCTTGATGATGCAACTTTGTTTGTTAAGAAAGTTAGAAAAACAATTGTATATCTTGTGGTGTATGTAGATGATCTTTTGATAACAGGGAACAATGAGAGTTATATTGCATCCATGAAGAAATAATTGAAGAAAGGTTTTGAAATGACTGATTTGGGTCATGTTCATTACTATATGGGTATTGAAGTAATTCAACATCCTAAATTTATATTTATTTCTCAAAAGAAGTACATTAGAGATCTTTTGAACAAGTTTGGCATGGATGAATGCAATCCCTTAACCACTCCAATGGAACAAAACATGAAGCTCACATCGATTGAATGGAAGGAATTCGAGGATGCAACTAAGTATAGACAGCTTGTAGGAAGTCTTATCTACCTGACCACCACCAAACCTGACATTTCATTTGCTGTTGGAATCCTCTCAAGGTTTATGCAAAAACCTTGTGAAGGACATTGGTCTCCAGCAAAAAGAGTGTTAAGGTACTTGAAGGGGACTCGAGACTTTGGACTCAAATATACACAGGTAGGCGACTTCAGCTTGATAGGATACTCTGATTCAGACTTTGATGGGGACAAAGAAACAGGGGTGTCTACTACAGGTTACACCATGAGTCTTGGATTAGGAGCTGTCTCATGGAGATCACGCAAACAGTCAGTTCCAACAGATTCCACGACCGAGGCAGAATATGTGGTAGCAGCTGAAGCAACAAAAGAAATTGTGTGGCTCAGAAAAATCCTAGAAGATTTGCAGATGAAACAAACGTATTCAACACCACTCATGATCGACAACACCTCTACAATAAATTTGGCCAAGAACCCAAAGTTCCATGATCGAACAAAGCACATCAATACAAAATACCACCTAATTCGACATCATGTTCAGGCCAAAACCATCCATCTACATCATTGTTCCACAAATGAGCAAATTGCTGATATCTTCACCAAAGCACTTGGAAGAGAAAAGTTTGAAAAGTTTAGATCGATGCTTGGGCTCACCAACATCCCTCCGGATTAAAGGGGGGAATGTTGACACCTAATCATAAGGGTTGGGTGAAGATATTCAATTTTGTATATTAAATAATATTAGGAAATAAGGAAGGCCAAGAGTCATTGGGAGATGAATCCCAATAGCCTGACCTCCATGTATAAATACATGCACATTCTTCATCTAATACACATTCTGATTTGCGGAGTTACCTCCTGGTTTGACAATTTTAGCAAAATCAATAATAATTTTTGGTGTACATACCTAAAAGTAATTTTGGTGCCTTAAAAATGTACTTATTGTTATCAGTGCTAATGTAGAGTTAACTGCACCGGTGTGTTTTAGTTACTACGCACTGATGCGGTTTTATTAATTGACGCACCGATGCAGTTTTATTAATTGACGCATTGATGCGGTTAGTTAACAAACGGATTGAATATCCGGAAATTTATTATAAAAAAAAAAAACACACACAACTTTGTTTTTTTTAAGTGAAAAAAAAATGCGGTAAATTGAAAAATGGGAGGAAAATTATTTTCGGAAATATAATTTCATAAAAAATATCCTTAAATAGTAAATTCTATTCATTATTTCATTATCTTTGCAAAAACAAATCGAGGGATTTGCAAAAGAGACATACCTAGAGCAAGAGAGCACGAGAGCACTGTGGAGCAACAAAAAACTTTCGAACAACAGCATTATTCAAAGAATCATAATTTGAAACATCTGGTGAATCGCACAAAAAACCTGTAGCATAGTAAAATTGTTAAATTTTACTGCAATAATTGTTTTTTTTACAGTTTCTGTTGGATTTAATACATGCATAGTAAAAAATTGAAATTTTATTGTGCATTTTCAACAAAAAAAACAAACAAAACAAATAAACAAACAAAAAAATCCATTCTTATGTTAAACCCTTGCTTATTCTTGTTTATGTGACTTCACAATAAGGGATTTTCATTTTAGATTTATAGGGTTTGTATTACTATATATATAGGTGTATGACATCTAACTCGTGGAACCACTTGCGGAGTCAGATCCCAATCCATGTCGGTCCTTGCACGATTTTTTTAAAAAACATTTTTTTTTAGTCGGTGTGCCTTATTTAAAATAGTGCACTGGTGCGTTATTATAGTATAGCGCACCGAGCGTGTACTGACAAAAAAAACATTGTTTGATAAAAACTTTTTTTTTTATTAATTTATGTTTGTGTTAATCGGTGCACCAGTTAACATATAACGCACCAAGCCTCTTTGTTGACAAATAGCATCGTACAGTGTTTCTAATATATTGTCGATGCGATTATAAGGACCTACTGCATCGCCTTCGGTGCGTACTTTTGGAAAGGCACACCGTTTTCTTGATTTATTTATTTTTTACCAGAAAAGTATGTGATTTATTTATAAATTATATTAATGAATGGTATGGTATAGGTTTCATATTGATAAATAAATGGCTAACAGGAGTTCAAGTAACAAAAATACTGATAGCACATCGAGAAAAGCAAAAATTGCAAGTTCTTTGTAAATTCTTTACAAAAATTATTATTTTTGAACTATGTGTTAGTTTAACTAATATGTATTTTTAGTGTGTATCATGCAGAGCCACAAAATAACAAATATCGATAATATTATTTCTGATCTAAGGCCAGAAGAGCGTAAAATCTTGATGGAAAATTTGCAAAAGGATGAATTAGGTGAATGAAAAAATACTATCGATCCAATACGAGTTTCTTTTTTGAATTTTCATTAATAATATACTTAAAAAGATTAGATAGCATGTTTAAACAGTCTATTAATTCACATATGTTTAATGTTCTATAGAAACTAACAACGAAGAAAAGGAATGTTGTTCTAAAAAAAAAAAAAAAAAAATAGAACATGCAAATGAAAATGAATTTCTCCTTAGCTCATTTGGAGTGGTGTTGGAGGTTAACGAAAGGGGGAAAAACTTTTACAAAACTTTGAGGGATCTATTGGAACGAATGTATAGACGTTCTTTCCACTTACAATACAAAACTCAATCCAATGATTCCAAGAACCAAATTTTATTTGAACTACAGGATGAATTTCCAAAGAATTGGTCGATGAGACATGTCAGACTTTTAATAGCAAAAACATACAACAAAAAAAAGGCATGAAAAATTAATATTCCTTTAAATGATTTTCTAGAATTATATGTATATATTACTACAAAGCAATCATTTATAAATATCACTTTTGTTATATTTACTTTTCATATATCAATATAAAAATTAAATAGTGTATTGTCATGTTACATTTTCAGGAAGATTATGAAAATCTCAAAGGATGAACGAGTTGATATTAGAAATGTGCCAGTAGGAATGTCCAAAAAGGTGTACAAGGAGGTGGTCAAATAAATGGACATAATTGCATCGCACGAGGAGCCATCTCAACAACAACGTGCTCCGAATGTAATATATAATCATTGAATTTTTCAATTAGGTAAAATAAATAAACAATTTAGCATTAAATATTAATTTTCAAGTATTTTCTTGCAGAAAAGAAAAGAAAATGGAACCCATTCAGCACATAAAACATGACGACAATGAAGAAAATGGTTGATATCTATGTTTGTGAGTAATTGTTACTTCCTTATAACAACTTAACTAGCTTTACTTTTTGTATAGTTTAAGTTGTTTTACAACAATCAGCATTGAATGTCTTTGAACAGGTGCTAACATACAAAGAAGAACCATCAGAAGAATTGATTGAAATTGGGTTAAATATGGCTTGTCAGTATATGTTGGCATATCAGAATTTAATTGTAGAATTTGTAGGCATCTATCTTGTTTAACTTAGCTCCGTCTATAATTTATAGAACAAAAAAATATTTTATATTAAATCTATGATTTGTTATAGGGTATAAAACTTGAAGGAAACAAAGTATGGAACTGCGCCAACAAATGAATTGTTGATAGATGGCATGAAATTTGGTTTTGAAGAATGTGTATAGTTAATGAGTCAATTCTTTCTATGGTACATTTATTTTCGCTTTATACTGATGTATATTATATAATATTGAAATTTTCATTATGCTCGCCAATGTATATACACTCATTACACTTTATTTTTATGTTTGTAGATGGAACTTGAAGAAGAAGAAAACAATCAACAAAATGAACAAAAAATCCGTCCAAATAACCCAATTCATGGAAGTAGCTCAAGCAGCGACAGTAGTTCCAGCGAAGAATGATGATCAATATGTTTGGATATCAAACCAAGACGTTGTATTTTTTGAATTATTTGTCTATGAAATCAGATTTTGTTTAATGTAATGGACATAGTGTCTCAATTGAAAGACAAAGGGATACCAATAATTGTCCCATTTTGTATGACAAAGAGTGTCTTATATATATATATATATATATATATATATATATAATAAAATATGTTTTAATTTATTCTATTGTGTTCTCCATTGTCGCTGTGAAATGTTACACCACTGATTAAATATTATAATGAAGAGATGCGAAATTTGATGATATGATATAACAAATTAATCCAAGCATCACATTTAAATGCACTAATTAAAATTTAATTGATATGAATACTGTTATAAGATATGTGTCGACTTTTGATGAATAATGAATTTTTAAAAATCACAATAATTGCACTGTCACAAGTCGACGTTTCTAAAAAATACAGAATGAACACCAGTGCGTGTTAGTCACTGTGCACTGGTGTGTTTGTATGATACTACGCATCGGTTTGTTTCTACGACCTATGGGCACCGCACCAATACCAATACCAATTAGAACGCATGGTGCCTCTTATCGACAACTACCACCCGGGCGGTCTGATAGCTGTTGCATGCACTGGTACAGTTTTCCTTTAACGTGTCAGTGTGTTTTTATAACGGTCCGGTACGTTTTAACACCTAGGAAACCCAATGTGATTTACACCTTAATGGCTCGATGCATTCACCTTCCATCAGCCCAATGCATCTTGCTGGGGGACACGCACCGGGACGTTGCTAAATGCCCCGGGGCGTTCGAAATTTTTTTCGATCCCGGTGCTTGGTATGTTTACTGTACTAGTGCATACATGGTAAAACACATCGGTGTGTTCACACTTGATGCGCGCACCAATGAGAAAAACATCTGTAAAATCCTTTGACCGCCTAGTTTTTTTTGTTTGTCTTGAAGATCCATTAGAAGCTCCACCAAAACCTCTGTTACCGAAAATGAATGTTGTAGCAAATATTTTTTTGACAATTTTGGCTAATTTTATAACACCAAAAACCTCCTTTATAACCTCCACTAAAGGGTCTTTCCCTTGTAGTGATATACATATGTACATATACCAAACATCATACCAACATATGCCAAAAAATACACTCAACCAACTAATAAGGAAGGATACATAGCCCACATATGATCTGTCATCTCCCATGTAGCTTCATCTGGCCCAAAGTGCTTCCATTGCAGTTTAACTTGCTCTATTTCTCGATTCCAGAGCATGAGTTTTTTTCTTTGCAAAATGAACTGAGGTTCTGGTTGGAATTCTCCTTCTGGATCCACGTAAAATATAGACCATTCAATCACATTATCTTATCTGAATGGAGGAGTATTAGTAGATATTATACTAAGTACCTATTTCATATTTTAAACTTGCTTTCTTCTTATGTGCATAGATTTGAACTGATTAGCAGGTTACTTCAATTGTTGTTTCTAAGTGTTCTTCAACAACATAATTCCATGAAAAAATTTAAAAGCATGAAATCATCAAACACTTGAAAATAAATAAGCATCAAACAATAATACAAAATCCATTGATGAAGGAGTTCACCCCTCCTGGGCTACATCTCCTGGCCCATCAACATGACTAGACCTCTCTTGTATTCAGTGTCAAAAGTACATATCATTTTGCTACCAATAACATGTGGCTATTACCCCTTCAAGGTGATTTTCTCCTACAAATAACTCTCACAATATCAGCAACACAACATATCTCCTACAGAGATGACATTCTTTCAAAGGTGAGAGCTAGAAACCCCTAACATACACCCTTCAATTCCACACTGAATAATACAATAAACAACTTCATGAATAAAGAATTCAAACCAGAGTTGAACCATGCTGGTCACAGTTGCTGCAAAAAGCTTTCTGGAAGTGGGAAAACCCCTACAAGGTCTCCTCCATGCTCAGCAACTTCCAGAATTGCTTCGAACATCTAATTGATCCATACACCTTACTTGTAAAACCTGAAATATGACACTGAAGAAGTGCTCAAATCAGTAAGAAAAGGTTACCAATGGATTCACAACATCCAAACACCCCTAAGTAGCCTCTTCTAGCTCTGCAATTGGTCTTCACGTGAAGAAGATGTGGCCTCCTCCTCTGGTGGCCCTGGGCATATTTAATATTCAAGTTAGAAAATTCCCTTCCAAAAGTGGTCATATTCCTCTGAAACCTGCACCAATGAGTTAGGAATTCTTGAAAATGGCTACCTAGCCTCTTCCTGTGCTCAATTTGGTCAAAAATTGCCCAAGTTATGACTTCTTCCAGTTTCACCTAGGAAAACTAGAAAACTGGAGTTAACTGGGGTTGAAATGGCACTTCCACGGGATTTGGCGAACCGCAAAGTTAATTCATCATTAATATTAAGTGCATATTAAGCGCTAATTAAGCACCACTTAGCACTAATTATTTTCTTAAGGATAAACCTGGATTAAAGGGGGATTAGCGCTTAATTAACATGGGTTAGTACATAATTAAGCATGTTTAAAGTTTTAAACTCCACCATTAGCCTTTGGCCCCACTAGTAGTCATAGCATATGGTCTTATGGATCAAGGTTGGCCCCTTTTTTCTTCCGCCCGTTGAACATTTAAACTTCAAATAGAAGTCTTAACCATAGAATGTTAAGACTCGCATTGTGGTGTGTTGGTAAAACTTGCGCGTAGTGTGGTGGAGGTCGTGGGGTCAAACCTGACCTCCGCCCGACCTTTGATATATAAATTTTGCACCATTGTATAATCCAACAGGGGGGGCACATGGTGGCCCCAGGCTGCACCACGTGTCCTCACCTGTTTGGTCATTCAACCTCCAATAAAATGTTGACAACAAACCAAAATTTCAACCAACCACTAGCTGACACTTGTCAGCTCCTCATTCAACTGGAGAAAAAGTTAAATTTACCAAAATGTGACCCTGCGTAGTCAAATTCCACGTCATCAGTACGGACTAGTGACTGGGCATATGACTGTCTCTTTTTTTTTTAAATTATATGTTTGGTAAAGCGGACATAATTGGTTTCTGGGAGCATATGGTGACCATTTTGCATGAAACAAAGTGCGACATAATCAGGATGATGAGCACTACACATTCGTTCAGGTTTCGAGCGATTATGAGAACTGTGATTTTTGAGCTTAATTTTGAGCTCCTAGTCATTATCAACAGATTTAACATATTTCTTAATTAATGACACATGGAAAACACCTATAAGAGATGTTGGAATCAAGTCCCTGGTAAAGAGGGAGCTTTGTCAAGTCCCTGGTAAAGAGGGAGCTTTGTCAAGTCCCTAATTAAGAGGGAGATTGGGTACATTCCTTTTATATGAATGGGTACATTCCTTCATTCGAATGGGCATATCCTTCGTAGTTAAGAGGGAGAAATAAACACATCGTTCTTGTCTTCACTTGGGAAGATAGAATGGAGGATTAGGTAATAATTTGGCATTTGATACTCTTTGAGGATGTGTTAGGGAATCCAAGATCATAGTATTCGTAGAGGACCGATATTATTTTAGGACTAGGAATCCAAGATAAGAATCCTAGTGGAACATACTCTGAGAGAACTCGGGTGGGATATGTTCTGAGAGAGACAATGATGAGGGTGTCTATAAATAATTGGTCTCGCCAACATTGCGCTCTAATATTGTGGAGAGATAAAGTTGTTAGTCAGTGCCTTGCTATTTGACAATGTTGGATGATATGATGTTAAATAGAGGGGTTACCAATCCAACTTTTCTTACGATAATTCTTCAGATTGAGAATGTCAAAGTACCTTGTATAGGTTATCAATACCTCTGTAGTTAAGAGGGGTGTTGAAATATGTAACTAGGTTCGGTCTTCATAATGACATATGTAATCATTTTTTTATGTAATTTATGTAAATAAGGAAAAATAAAATTATTTTGTTATGCTTGAGGCATGAGTTTCATGCTCAAGGAATTTTATTTTGTAGATCAAGCTCCCATTGTGAGCTCTTAGGATTAGTCATTGGTTCATAAATTCAATTGAATCTTTTCCATATATTATATACCCTTCTTGGGCATGTTATATATGTATTTAAGTCATTGTAAGAGTCAAAATACCCTCCAAGACCAAGCTCAAGAACTTTTAACAAGTTGACCTCAAAATGAAGCAATGATCCTACACCAAGATGACATGTCAGCCTAGGATCCAGTCAAATGGGCTTATTTACATGGGAAAATCACAATATAAATAAGTACTCGGCCTAATTCTAGCAACACCAACCATCACACAAGGAGTTTGAGCACAAGGACGAAGAAGAAGCCTCTCTTTCGAGCAAATAATAAGAGAAAAAGGTCGAAGGAAGAATGAAGTAATTGCAAATCTATTTTGGGTCACTTCCTGTTCACGTGTGTGAGGAGATTAGGGTTTGTATATCTGCACTAAATATTGAATTGCAATCATCAAAGGAGGTTCAAATCAAGGCCAAATTCATAAGAAAGGTAGCCCTAATTCAATCGAAGAAGAAGGAGGGCTCAAATAGACCTAATTCGGTCACACGTGGGAACTTACAATCAACTATAGGTAGCTAAAATTGCAGATGTAGAGGCCGAGAATATCATACTTGAGTTGCATGATTGAGGGTGAAGAAAAGAAGGAGAAGTTGCTACATCTTCAAGCAAGGGTTGACTTGGTCTTGGAGGGGTTGGTGGTCAAAGTTCTAGGCCTTGGAATTCATTATTTGAAGGTTCCAATAGAAGAAGAATTTGGTGGATTTTCCTCTCAATTTTGGAGAGGTTTTAGCCCTAGATGACAACCTACATCTTGTGTCCTTTGTCTCATTGTTGTTTATATTTTGATAGTTGTTTGCTAAAAATAACACTATAATCATCAATCTAAAGAATAATCTAATAAAAATAAGTAAAAATTATTCGCAAGTAGTTATCATTGCTAGAGAAATATCCTACATCCTACTGCCCTATATTTCTCAACAAATCGAACTTGGAGAAATTGCAAAAAGAAGGTTGAACGAAGATTTATTAGTTCATCCTCAAGCCCTATAAGAAGGAGAAACTCAAGAGAAGGTCATAGGAAGCCTTGGAAGCCCTAGATTTTCTCACACATGTGGAGGCAGTAGTTATTACAGGGACTGAAATTTCAGACCTACAGTAGAGACCAAAATTCTATAACTATGGGTCGAATTTGTGCTAGTGGAAGAGATTTGAATGGGTTTGACTTGGACAAAGGAAGTGCATCATCAATAAGGTCGGACTTGGTCTTGGAAGGGTATTGGTCTTGGTCTAGAGGTTTTGGAATTAATCATTTGAGGAATCTATAAGAAGAGAAGAGATTTTTGGGTTTTCCTCTCAAGTGGAGAGGTTTTGGCCCTATCTTGCATCCTATATCCTGTGCTCATGTGTATTGTTCATATTCATGTTTTGGTAGCTATTTGATGATAAGAATAACATAATAATAATAGAAGAAGCTAATAAGTAAGAAAAAATAAAAATACATCACAAGAAATTATGAAGTTTAAGATAAAACATCCTAACTATAGCCCTATAGATTTCTCATCGGGCATGACAAGTTCATCAAGGTCAAAAATTTCAAACCAGGTGATTGTACCTTTCTCTTAAACTCAAAATTTAAATATATTTCAGGGGAAATTCCAGACACATTGGTTAGTCCCTTATGGGATTGATTTCTTTTTTACAATGAAGCAATACGAATCAAGACTATTTACGAGGAAGGAATCACTTTTCTTGGTAATGGGCATAGATTAAAACTCTATCATAAGCCCTTAACAGAGAAGATTTTATTCACGGTTTGCAGAAAAATAGTGAGTTGAAAATGGTGGAAAAATGGGATCATCCTCCTCTACCACCTAATTCCATTTGATTTATTTTCAAATAATGATAATAATAAGAAGAAGAAGAAGAAGAAGAAGAAATATATAGTTTAAAAAACTAGCATTTTTGGCATAATTATACAAGAAATCCTAGTTGAAAACCAAAATTTTTGGCAAGTTGGATTTCTCTTTTTATTTTTCAAATGAAATTTTTAGTTCAAACTAATAAGTTTGAATACTTTATTTCTCTTTTAATAATATTTTTCCAATAGCACTAGCATTAACAATTTTTCTTGAAGAATTTTGGAGCAGATTTTCAAAACTAGCAACATTCTATAGCTAATAAATTCTAAGAAGAAAACAGTCCTTGTCTTCAATCCAACAAACAATCAAAGTTCCAAAGGTATCATATCTAAAGTAGCCTAACAAGTAACACAATGAAAAATTAGTGAGGAAGCCACACATGCATTTGTTACTTTAAATGATGTCATGTGCACTACCTTGTTATTAGTAGTGCATGACTTTAATAAGACTTTTTCTTAGATTGAGATGCCAAGTTAGGATGTCTAACATAAGTATTGAAACAAGGATCCCCCTTGGAATTCATTAATAAGTAATCGTGTGAACACAATTTGGGAAAATCCACATATGAAAGGAAATTGATGCCTAATATTCATGCAGTGGAGACTTCACACCCATATCTCATAGGGAGACATTTTCAAATTAATACTAACCATCACAGTTTGAAGTACTCCCTTGAATAATGGTTGTCTTCACCAAATAAACATAAATAGGTCACCAAAATGTTGATGTATGATTATCAGATCATGTATAAGAAGGGTAAAGAGAATGTTGTGGCTAATGCCTTATCCAAACAATTTTGAGGAGAATGTGTCACTCATTTCCTTATCATTACCAAGTCTAGGATGGCTTAAGGAAGTCCATGGGGAATGTTAGTACTTAAAAAAATAAAAAAAAATCTAAGAGCTTCAGGTAGATTCAAACCCACCTAAAATTTACACATTTCCACAAGATACATTGTAGTCGAAAGGGTGCATTGTTTTGGAAAAAGATTTGACCCTAAAAAAATGGGTTTTAGAGAACTCACACTTGTTAGAAACTAGTAGGTTACTCTATATTTCATAAAACCTATGAAAGATATAAGCATTCATCATTAGAGGAAATTTCAGCCTAAAAGTGGCCTCCTAAGGAAAAATAATAAAATAAGAGATGAATTTTGGAGGAAAAAAAAACTACTTTTTTATTCTATTTTTTCCTTATTTCCTTATAGGTTTACTCAAATTTCAATTGCAGAAATTTATTGGAAAATGAAATAAATTCCACATCCAATGAGTACCCATTATGCGTACTTCTGAAAAGACCCACATTGATAAAAATTAAAGATACATTAAAAAAATATGTTCAACATGTTTTTTGAATGTATTTTCATTTTTTATCAATGTGGGTCTTTTCAGAATTATGCATAATGGTTACTCGGTGGATGTGGAATTTAATTTTTCATCCAAAAAGTGTCTACACTTGGAATTTGAGTAAACCTATAAGGATATAAGCCAAAATTACAATTACAAAAAGTAGTTTTCTTCTTTTCCCTCCAAAATATTTACATGTGTCTCTTTTTAAATTTAAAGGCTTTTGATTGGTTTACATATTAAGTACATGAAAATTTCATGGGCACTTTTAGGTTGAAATTTCCCAACACAAATCTAGACAGACACACATGTCAGAGAATTTTTGTGTGGGACTCCAAAATACTACAAAACATAGACAATAAATGATTCAATCAGCATGATAGTGGTTAATCGTCATTCAAAAATTTTTCATTTGTGTGCCCTAGCTCATCCTTTCAATCCCCCCTTAAGTTCCCAAGCCTCCATGGATCAAATCATTAGGCTACATGGTATGCCTACTTCCATTTTTTTGGATCGAGAACCCACACTCACCAAAAAAAATTGGCATGAGCTATTTAAACTTAAAGGTGCACATTGACATGTGAGCACCACACACCATCCTCAAACTGGAAAAAAAAAAAAAAAAGGTAGTCAGCAACTGCTTAGAAAAGCCATTGTTTGAGATGTTTTTTTCTTAAAATCCACACCAATATACACAATGGATTCCCATTTCAAAATGGTGGTGAAATACCATTCATCATGGATCTATCAAAATTACACCATATCAAATTGTTTATGCCAAAAACATAGGTCTATTGCATCTTTTGTACTAGGCATACATAAGGTTCGTGCAATAGATAAAACGCTTCACAATAGAGAATTCATTATCCAGATCCTCAAGAACAACATGGTTATGGGCACAATATCAAATTAAACAAGCATATTAGCATAGATATGGACATTATCTTGATGAATGGGATCAATTGTTCTTTACCTATAACCCTATACACAAGCATCACTCAAAGATAATTTTCCCCAGAAACTAGCTCATAAGTTCCCTCACAAAATGATGCATTGGTTAGGTCGTCTATTGGTTATCTCTTCCAACCCAATTTTGATAAATAATCGCCCCATGTGGTCGAAGGAAATGTTCTAGCAATGGTTCCTATCGAACCAAATACATAAGTTTGGCACAAGGTGCAAAAAAAGAAGGGCAAAAAGTCTGGCTAGTGTGGTAAATGTCTATTTACATTTGGTCGCTCCAATGTTTTGTCCTTCAGTATGTTTTTGGTTTTTTTATTGTTAGATCTATGTCAAAAGGCATTTAATCTCAGACGTTCTCTTAATATATGAAAAATGTAATTTTATTTTCTTCTTGATTCATAAAATTACACATCTTTTTCTATGAAAATTAAAATCAAATACTTATATATATATATATATAGATATAAATATAGATATGATAATTTCAAACATGCAATCACAGAGAAGGATGAATCCTAATATGAGGGAATCGTTAAAGAAAAATTATAGAAATGTCTCGATGTAAACTTTCTCTATCGAATTTTAGATAGCCAGTGGGTTTCACCATTGGTTATTGTGCCAAAGAACAATGGAAAGTGGAGATTTTGTATTGATTACAAAGAAATGAAATGAGAAAAAATAAAAAATCATTTGTCATTACCTTTCATTGATTAAGTTTTAGATACATTACCAGGAAAAAAATAATTTTCTTTTCTTGATGGATTCAACAGATATAATCAAACTAAAATAGCACCTGAAGATCAAGGCAAGAAAATTTTCATATTTCCATGTGATGTGTATGCTTATAAACCAATTTTTGGATTGTACAATGCACCTGCTACATTTCAAAGGGTAATATTCGGTATTTCTTCTGACTTGATCCGTGATTTTCTAGAAGTAAATATGGATGATTTTATTGTTTATGGAGATACTTTTGAAGAATCTTTAAAAAGACTAGAAAAAATCGTTTTTACATATCAAAAAAATAATATTTCATTAATTAATGAGAAATTTTTTATGTTGTTTAATGAAGGAATTATTTTGGGACATCATGTTTCAGGTTCTAGGATTAAGATGGATTCATCAAAATTTGAATTCATCTTCAATATTTTGGTACCTAAATGTCAAAAGGATGTAAGAAGTTTAATTTGATTCACAAGATGTTATAGAAGGTTTATATAAAACTTCACAAAAATTGTTGCACCACTTTTTAAATTACTCACCAAAGATTATGAGTTTCATTGGGATTTTGATTGTCAAAAAGCTTTTGAATTGTTGAATAGAATATTATTGAGGCACCCATCTTAAGAGGACTAAATTGGTCGGGCCTTCCATTTCATATTTCCATTAATGCCTCAAACACAACTTTAGGGGTTGTATCAGGACAGAAATATCTAACTCCTTATCCAATACATTATACAAGAAAAAAATTAACTCTTTCGGAGTTGAACTATATAGTCACAGAAAAGGAATTATTGGCGGTTGTTCGTGCTATCAAAAATTTTAGACATTACATTACTAGACATGATAATTTTATTCACACAAAGAATTTTTCTATTAGATATCTTATGAATAAACTAATAACTAATGGTAGAATCACTTGATGGATCTTGTTACTACAGGAATTTAATATTACCATTTTAGATGGTCCAAGAAAGAAAATAATGGTTGTTGATTTCATTAATGGTTGTTGATTTCTTTTCTAAGATGAAAAATGATAATACTATAATCCCTATACTAGATAATTTTCCTGATGAACATCTTTTTGTAATATCTATTGAATCTCTATGGTTTGAAAATGTCGCTAATTATTTTTCTATGGGAAAATTTCATCCTCGCCTATCAGCAAAATAAAGATAGAGAGTTATCAAATCCAATGCACCTTATTCTTGGATATATTAAGGATAACTATATCGAATAGGAGTAGATTTAATCATTAGAAGATGCGTTCAAGAAGGTGAGGTACCTGAGATACTTAAAGCATGTCATGATGAACCTTATGGAGGACATTTTGCCAACATACAGACTACATACAAAGAAATTCTCTTGAGATATTATTGGTTGTCTCTTTTCAAGGATGCCAAATAATTTGTCAAAATATGTGATAGTTTTCAAAGTATGGGGAAACATGTCCAATCTAATGAAATGCCTCCATAACCACAAGTACTAATAGAGCCTTTTGAGAAATGGGTTATAGTTTTTGTTGAAACCAGTGATTCTGCATCCGAGCAAAAGAGATACATTCTTGTTTCCACTTATTATGTTACTAAATGGGTAAAAGCTAAGCCACTAAATTTTTCTAATGAAAATGTTGTTGTTACATTTCTTTTTGAGGATATTTTCACTCATTCTGGTGTACCAGGAGAAACTTTAATAGATGAGGGTGCAAAATTTACATCCAAGCTTGCTCAAAAGATAATGGAGAAACACAAAATCAAACATCACAAATCCACTCCATATCATCCACAAGCTAATGGACTAGTGGACTTGACAAATAAAGTTCTTGAATCCAAAATTTGACCAAGACTATGCATCTACATAGAGAATATTGGGTAGATAGACTTCCAGAAGCACTCTAGCCATATTGAACCACATGGATTAACATCACTAGACATACTCCTTATGAGCATGTTTATGGAAAGAAAGTTTTACTTCTTATTGAATTCCAAGTGGAGACATACAAGAAAACAAAATTGGGGCTAGATCTCTCTAAAGCTCAAAAGAAAATATTGACACAACTAAATGAGTTGGACGAGATTATACAAGATGTAATTCAAAGGAAATACACAATCCAACAGTAGAGGAAAAATGGCATGAAAATTTTATCAAGGTAAAAAAGTTCAAACCAAGTGATTGGGCCTTCTCTTTGCCTCAAAATTTAAAGATTTTTGACACATTAGTTAGGCCTTTTTGAGATGTTGTTTTTTACAATGGAGAGGTAAGAATCAAGACTATTTATGAAGAATTAATCACTTTTATTATTAATGGGCATAGATTAAAACTCTATCATAAGCCCTTAACAAAGAAGAGTTTACTCAAATTTTGCAGAAAAATTCTGAGTTAAATTGGTGGAAAAAGGGAATCATTCTCCTCTACCACCTAATATGATCAAGTGCTTAGTGTTAAGCTCAAAAATGGAAGTGCTCAGAATAATTTGAAACTTGAATTACCGCAAAGTGCTCATCGCCAGGAATCCAACGCACTTTGTTTCATCAAAAACCAACTCCGTATGTGAAATTTAGAGCCTATTGTTAGTTTTCACAAACAGCGAAAATTTGTGCAGAAATGACAGAATGGTGACTAGGCAACCTAATCAGCAAAAAAAAATATATGCCTGAAATATTCCTTCAATTTTTCCAATGAAAATATGACAAGTGTCACTTTATGGTTGGTAGCTAAGTTTGGTGACTTGTTTCATTTTCATTGGTTGTGGGATGAGCCAATGGGAACAGGACACATGGTGCAGCCAGGGGTCGCCTCGTGCCCCCTCCCAAAGGCCAAAATCTTGGCTAATTCACAGGTTGAATCATAATTTATAGTGGTGCAAAATTTATTATGGAGGACGGGCGGAGGTGGGGTCGACCCCGCGACCTCCCCCACAGAAACCACAAGTCATACCACTATGTCGCGACAACGATTCTTATAATACTATGTCATTTGAATATATATATTTTTTTTTAATACAGATTGACTGGCAAGCAGAGGAGGGGCCAGCCCCCTCACAATATAACCATTGTGTTATGATCGTGGTAGTAGCGCTTAGCGCATTAAACCATCAGTTAAACCAAATTATCACAAATTAATCTATGCTTATCTCATAATTAAATTGCACTTATCTTGGTGGCAGATTTGGTGAAGTCCACCAAATTCGGAACTAACTCCAAAATTAGGGGATTAACTGGAGCTATCTCCGGTTTTGGAGGAGTTTTCTAGGCCAGAATTGAATGAACCATAAATTTTGAAAAATTCGACCATTTTTTGCTCAGAAAGAGTCTATCCTAGCAGGTTTGGACATTTTGAGCATGTTGGAGCGGGTTTCAGGAGCAGTAGAGGATTTTAAACAGCACTTTTTTTCCATTTTGAGCTAATATAGAGGCCCAAGCCATGGAAGTTGGACCAAGGAGATGTAGCCCAGGAGGGGTGAACTCCTTCATCAAAATATTGTGTTAATGGATCATTCTATGGTTTGTTGTACATTGTATTATTGTTGTTCAGAACTTTGCTTTAATGTTAAAATGCTCATGAATTTAACATAAAACTTGACACAATTACCCGTCTAACACTCACAAACACCACAAGTAAACCTATGCACATGAAGCAAATGATCAACAATTGTTTATAATTCTGAAGATAAAATTATCACATCAAAACTAACATTCAGATTCAGATCAAGGTGGTATCAGATCAAAGGTTATTTGCTTGATATTTGATTGAGTTTTGTGTAAGTAGGGTTTTAATGGTTACAAATTTGTGATGCTTACAAGGTTAAAGTTGTAGAGAGGAGATGGGAAATTGTTGGTTGCTACTCTTGAGGTTAGGACCAGAAGAAGGAGAGCCATAAGGCCACCATATCCACGCAACGTTTCACTCCTAGCTACACTTGAAGCACCTCAATTTTTATCTCTAGCTGAGATTAAGGAGGTACAAGTTGCACCAGAAGCTGAGCTTGAATCCATAGCCATCATGTCAGGTGAAGGAGATACTAAAGGTCTATCAAAAAAGGAAACATTCAAGAATTATTTATATAACCTAACTAAAAGGGTTAGGACCCTCTTTGAAGAGAGGATCACCAGGATGGTTGGAGAGAATTCTAAGTCTCCACATGGAGAGGGAACCTCAGAAGACAAAAAGGATGAAGAGAATGATTCAAAGGGTAGTGGAGAAAATCCTCCTCCATCTCCACCATCTTCATCATCATCCTCATCATCACGATCACCATCATCTTACACTTCCACCACAAAAACCACCCATACTCACTTAAAAACCCCAAAAGGAAATACTCCCTTACTCAAATTGGACATTAAGTTTGAACTTCCCATGTACAATGGTGAGGTAAATGTAGAGAAGTTGGACAATTGGATTCTTCAATTGGGGGTTTATTGCAGAATTCAAAACCTTCAAGAAGATGACATAAATATCCAGATGGCTTCATTGAGGCTAGAAGGAGCAACACTAGTCTGGTGGGAAGCAAAGACTTAAGAGGGAATGTGAATCCATGGTAAGATATCCATTTCTTGGGTTGTGTTTATTTCTTCAATTAAGAGACATTTTTATCCTTTAGATTACATGCAAAAAGCCATTATGAGTTGGAAAAACTTTAGGCAACTCAAGGGTCAAACAGTTCAAGAATATACCAAATAGTTTTAAGGAAAAGGGCTTTGTTGTTAGGTGTAAACTTGAATTCCCAAGACACTCTTTTGAAATAAATTGGGTGTTTACATTCCTATTTGAAACACACTATCCTTATGTTCAATCCAAGCAATTTAATGCGCAAGCCCCACACCTTGAAGCAAGGGGAAAGAACATTCAGTAAGAGGGTAGTAAGAAGAATCCTTCAAGGGTAAGGAGAAAGAGAGGGGAGGAGAATGGAAGGGAAAAAATAATGCAAGTGTTACAAAAGAAGGAGAGAAAACTACATGTAAACATTGTTCCAAATAGGGGCATGATGAAGCCCACTGTTGGAAACTACATCCTGAACTAAGGCCTAAGGAACCAAACAATAAGGGGAAACAAAAGATGACTACTACCACACAACATGATCTTGGATCTTATTCCAGTGATGAGATCAAGATTACATCCATGGTCACGAAGAGAAAAGAAGCCATAGCAAGCACTGGTTCATCACATTTTCACAACAACACTCCAAATGAAGAAACAAAAATAGAGTTGTTCCATGTAAGGGTGATCTCAAACCATACAAAGTGTAGTATTCCCATTTTAGCTAAATGGAATATTAAAACATTAATGCCCATGTCTAAATAAATGGGTAAGGAGGTCACGCTATGGAAAACATGAACAAAATCCCTCATAATGTGGAAGGGATCATCATAGTGTCTAATTTTTGCACCTCGAAGTGTGAAAGGAAAATGCATGAAGACATACATTTGACTCAAGTCACACACCCTTTCGACAGAGGTTTTTAATACTATGAGACAAAGACAATGTGAATGAGGAAGAGGCTATTTGTAGAGGAAACCCTAATGGATGGGGGGCCCATGGAGAGAGAGATTTCACTTGTTAAAAGTGAGGGCAAGGTGCCCATTGTTATTCATGCTATGGATTATTAATTTCATTGTCTATTCATACATTGTGCATTCTTCATCGTTTTAGCAGAATTGCCTGGGAATTTGTTTGTGCTCAACCTAGTGTTCCTAAATTGAGTTCATTAATTGTCAACCAGGGTTGGTAAACTGCTGAAGTGTGGTGCACTATATGTGCCTAGGTATTTGTTTTTCACTACGTTGTGTTTAGTGTTTTATGATGTTTTTGGTTTTATGGTTTTATGTTGAAAAGGGAAAGAACCATAAGTGCTGGGTGAAGGAAACTATTGGTCAAAAAAACAAAGTAAAGCCTAAATTATGATGGTAAATAAATGCAAATGCTGAAACAAAATAGAGTCTAACTATGACTAGCAACCAACAAATACAAAGCTTGATAATGACTCTATTGTAAACTCACAACATGAAATTGAAATGAACCTGAGAAATGAACAAGCTAAGTGTAAATGAAGTTTTCTCCTAAATCACTAGTCAAACAGATAACTTACAATGTACAACATCTTTATCCATGAATAAAGATTTATTGGAAAATATGTGGAAAAGAATATTTGTAACAAGGTAAAGTTTCTACTCTAAACTAGTTTCTACTTCTGTTTTGCAACTCAATTTAACACCATTAAACCTTTCTCAAAAGTTATAGATTTTCTTTCAAAAATAGTCTTTGAGAAAGAGGCTTGTTTGTGAAATGATAAAGAAGCTACAAAATACTCCAGACCTTATAATAATACTATCTTTTGTCCAGATAATTGTGTATGAGTATGAATTTTGAACAAAAGAAGTTTTGTAAATAATTAAGCCCGTGAGATTGAATTTATCAACTAAGACAAAGTAAGCTACAATGGACAACAGCTAAACTTGAAGTGTTAAAGCAATGAGTTAAAACTAAACTAAGATGCTATTAATCTACAATGAATAGTATTAAACTAAAGAGCCATTATCATACTTGAAAAGAAAGGACAAAGCTGAACCACATGCATTCTACCTCCGGAGTATTCTATTGAAATTGACATGCCATTACTCTATGAAATTACACAATCCATCTTGTTCATCATGAATAATATGTTGGAAAAATTTATTAGAACAATTTTGGTTGTATAACTCAATGCAATTGAAACATAAACATAAGACTGAAAGTAAATACTTATCTAAACTGTGAAAACAGAGCTAAAATACTTATCTAAATTATAAAAACAGAGCTGCACAGGAGGTAGGGGCCCTCCACCACCTGGTAGCATGCAATCTAACTCAAAATTGACTCAGATCATGCAGCGTAATGATGCTTCTTTCATTAAAGGAGAAAATGACTGAAAACAGAGTATTCACGGTTCTGAAATCTAGCAGAAAAAGCCAAAAAACTAACCAGCGTTGCTTGGTCTCCCAAGTCATATTTATAATTAAATTACATAACAGAACTTGAGATAATGCAGGGATTACTGTCTTTCCCATTCCTATTCGAATTAAAACTCTTATTGAAGGTTGCGTACTTTGCTGCAGAAAACTGTAGAGTTTGTGTCCCGGTAGAACTCTACCTCTTGGTTTTGGTTTCCCACATGCATAACCACATGTAGAATTGTGCTCAGACTTTGTAGGGAGCAAGGAATGATGTGGATGAAGTCTGGAATTTTCCCATATGCGCCTTTCTTTGAGACGACCCCTGTAACCCACTCAAACTGTAAAACAGCTGCGGAATTCGGGATCAGCTACGGAATGCGCGGTCAGCTACGGAATGCCTGTATTCTGTAGCTATTTTGCAGAAAATTGTTAAAATAGCAAAATCATGAAAATACAATATGTTAATCAATTTCATGTAACCTTTAAGCAATCATAATCATTCTTCATTGATTTTAGGCTTATGAAGTGATAAAATAATGATGAAATGAAGTGAAGGTTTGTAAAAGAGAAGGCAATTCTAGGGCTCAACATACCCCCACTGCAAGACTATTGCATGTCCTCATGCAATTTCATCAAAACTTATTCCATGTGCTTTGAAACCTCTGTTAGAAAATCCAACCTTATCTTTCTGCTTCTTTTGGCCCTAATCTATTTTCTAATCTCTGTTAACTTTTCAGAGATTAGTTCTTCATCTTCCTTTTGTAGTGGAGTGTCAAGTTTATTTTCAATATCCATGTCAATTTCTCTTCTTCTACTCCATCAAAAGATTTGACAAAAGATTTTGTAATCTCCTTATGGAAGCCATCAAATTTCTCTATAAAATTTAGCCTCCCTTCTTATTGTAGTAGCTCCTTGACTTGTGGATATCCTTCCAAATACTTGACTTCAACTGATTGTGTCCTGACAATTAGCCACATTCCTCCTTTGTGCAGATTATCTTCCTTTCATAATTACTTTTCTATGCTTGAAGCTAGATTGACTACAGAGTCTAATACTTTATTTTGAAACTGTATCTCTGTGTCTGAAGATGGATTAGTTGAAGAATGATGCTTCACCCTTAGAATTACCTTTCTGCACTTAGAGATGGATTGGTTGCAAAGTGTAATGGAAGTGAATGGATGGAGGTGATTAAGCTATAAGGGAAAATGAAGTGGCTATGGATCTGATGGAGAATTTATGATGACCTTGTGGTGAGATATGGAATGTTGGATAAGGGATATGGCTAATCAATTCGAATGATAGGTTGTTTAGGAAACACATGATTATACACATTGTATCTATTTCATGTTTTGACTTTTTGTTATTAAAATAATTTTCACAATTTACCTCAGAATTTTGACCTTGTTAATTGCTGTGCTTGATGCTGTTCCTTTGGTCCTCTTTGAGCATGTTGGTCTTCAAAACAGAATCCTTCAATTTCCTGTAATCATCATCTCTTTGTAGGCTGTACAATTGAGTCAGAATTGTTGAATAAGATGTGGCTGCAACATGCAATCTGTAAAAAGAAATGATGTATGAATATGGAAGATGGATGTGAAATGTAATGGAGTGAAAGTGGAATAGGACTTGTGAAATGAAATGAAAATGGCGTGAGATGGAGTGAAAATGGAGTGAGATGGAGTGGAATTGTAGAATGAAATGAATTTTGGAATTTCTCTCAAATGGTACATCAGACTTCCCTGAAATTTTTTGAGGTTGTCACCAATATTATTATGCATTTTCCGACGAAAAATCTCTGCCATTGGTTACACGGATCTCCCGGAAGATGAGGAATGGCTGTAGGTGAAAGTGGCCAATTTCTTGAAAAATACACACTGAAATTTTCTGAAATTTTCTGTGTTTATTCACCCTACCTCAATGCATTTACCATAAAAATTTCAGGACCAACGGATGCACAGTTTGAAAGTTATGATAAAATCAATTTCTGCCCTGTTTCACCCTTCATTCTGCCCAATGTTGCAACAAAAAAAGTACGCCACGGACTCATTTTAAGGCCAAATTGAGTGATTCCAAAGGGAAATTGTGTATTTTTACCTTCTCCACTTCCACATGCTTTCATAATTTCATTTTGATGAAGAAAAGGTGCTGCTGTGCAAAAATACTCAAATCTGTCCTATTCTGTCCATAATGCTGAAAAATGAAAATCTGCCTGAAAAACCCTTCTGAAATGCCCTTGAAAATTGCTTTTTTCCAAATTCTTTCCACATCTTACTCAATTTATCATATTCTGAGAAAACCCAGAAGCTCAGAATTTTTTATTTCTGCTCCAATCTCTTGCAATATTTGCGCCAAAACTGCCTTCTGGAAAAAGTTGCAAAAAGACGAAAACAGGTTGCTTCAGCAATAGCTGCAGAAACTGCCACTTTCCGCAGCTGTGGTTGAATTGAAAAGAATATGAACATGCTTCTACAAGAAACTAATAAAATTTACTGCTGCAAGTTGTTGTTGATTCCATAAAACCATTAGTCTTCATCAAAGCCAACATTCATGGTACAATTCTTACCATGCGAATAAATGTGTCGAAGTCGAGCATGGGAAGAAATCATTGGATTACCGATCAATAATGAAAATCGTTAACCAATGCGAGACAACTCACCGATAATTTAAATGAGTGTCAAGGTACCTCAGTGCATCTTGACAGGGACGAATGAATGTGTCGAAGTCGAGTCGCCTGCAAGATTTGACAATCAAGAGACATTGTTGTATTCCCATTGTTATCAACGAGGAGGCTTGCCATTGATGAATGCAAGCTCCAAGGCACTTCAAATAATATCTAATCTTGATCCCAGATAAAGTGTTGAGGTCGATGGGACAAGATCTGTTGGAAGGTGGACCTTAAGGAATTCCACATCATCCAACTCGAGCATAGAACCAAGAATGATTTGAAGAACCATGAAAGATTGAAACCATCATGAAATTGCAGAACTTATTGTGAACTTTGCCCGCCAGTTGCCTGGTTTTCAAACAAAGCTCATGTCCAATTGCGCCAGCAAGCTGGTTTTCACAATAGGACTTATTTTTCTCTTTACTCTTTTTTTCTTTTTTTCTTTTTTTTTTTATGTCCTACTCTACTTGAAAAAGAAAATCTTGTTCAAGTATATGAGTACTTCCAATGGAACCATGTCTATAACAAGATGATAGATAAACTCATATGCAGGTTTGAAAGATACTCTTTGATATGTACCAGTATATGAGATGCCAACTGTCTTGATTTAGATGATGTCAAAAGATATTGAATAATTGAGCATTGGAATCCAATGACTGAATTGAACCAAGATTCAATGTAATCTTGTTTTCCTTGTCTTTCCTCTATCATGAAATGCAAGTCTTCGGAGATATGATCTTCATTCATAGAATCTAGTGATAGGCATGCATGAGACTTTTCAATCTCTGGTTCCAATATCTCCTCTTTATCAATAGACATCCATGATTCTTGGACCTCATCTGAGTCTTCTTCTGCTGGTTGTTGTTCTTCAATGACAGCTGGTGAATCATTTTGCAATACCTCATATTTGTAAGTTGATTGAGGTGTTTTATTGTTGGGGATATGAAATGGTTGTGGAGGTAGTGGAGTGGGGAATCTTTGGGGTGTTTGTGTGGATGGTAATGGAAAAGGTTGAATTGAGGTAAAATGAGGGTGATATTGATGTTGTAGTGGAGGTAAATGGTATGGATAACATTGATGATGGTATTGAGGATAGAGAGGGAAAGATTGAGGATATGGTGGATTTCCTTTATAGGGCCTTTGCCAACTTTGTTGCCAAGATTGGTTTTGAGGTTGGGATTGATATGGCCAAGGTTTCCAAGGTTGGTTTTGAAGTTGGGATTGAGATGGCAAAGGTTTCCAAGGCAAGGGTGTTCTCCAATTACCTTGAGGTTGTTGTGCATAACCTCGAAACTGTGCATAAGGATATTGTATCATATTGGGTTGATGAGGCTGCCATAGTCCTCTTGGAGCTACATAACAAAGTTGCTCTTGTGCTTGATTTGCTCCATTATCCTTCTGGTAAATTGCCTTCAACCTTGGTAATGATGGGCAATCTTCAGTAGTATGTGATCCTGCACAAATTTTACACATTTTAATGTTATCAAGTGGACATTCATGCAAAGTATGTTTCTTTCTACATTTAGGGCAAAATATAAATGAAGCAACTTTTTGCTTGTTTTGCATTCTTAGCATGTCAGTTTGTTCATTTAAATTACTAAGAATGTTTAGCAAATTGTTAGGTTCAGTTTGACTTACCAATCTTGATGCTGACTTACTTACTCTTGCCATAAATGGATCTTGAGGGGATCTTACACACTTTTATTTTCCTCTTGATATGTTCTTGCATAGTTCACAAATTTCTTGAAATGGCAATTGATAGACATCTCCTTTTCCCACTAGATTAAGAAGATCAATCCATTCATCCTTTATAACATTTAGTAGGAGAGTTTTTAATGCATATGATCCTAAATTATGCAATTTAGATCTTTTGATATTATAAGTAAATCTCTCTACTAAATCTTCTAGGCTTTCATCCTCTTTTTGGTTCATGTTAAAGACTTCATTTCTAAGGTCATGGTGCATGCAATAACCTTTATATTTTTCCAAAAATACTCTTTTCATCTCATCCCATGTCCTTATAGAATTTGTTCCTAAAGTCATGAACCATCTAAGAGCTCTATCCTTTAATGTTGCCGGAAACAAATTCAATTTTTGCATGTGCAATGAGTAGCCATAAGATCTAAAAATTATTTCAAATTCAAAAAGAAAGGTTTCCGGGTCTTCTGATCTCATACCTTTGAAGTTAGGAAGTACAGATGGATGGATGTTCTTCATTTGAATGTTGATATCAGTTTCTTGAATAGGAAATCCAAAAGGATCTTCCTCATTGTCATCATCTCCATCCATTTATTCAACCTCCTTTGTCACCTCTTCTTCTACCTGCAAATATGAATTCATGATGTGGATGTGTGGCTCTTACTGCACCACATGACATAGTGGGTGTGGTAGGTGATTGAAGTTTTTGTTTTTTTTTTGTGGATGTAGGAAATCAGGATACCTAGTTACACTTCCCCGGCAACGGCGCCAAAATTTTTGGTCTCAATCAAGTCTCCTAAATTGAGCTCATTTAATTGTCAACCAGGGTCAGTAAACTGCTGAAGTGTGGTGCACTATATGTGCCTAAGTAACCTCTTCCTACTTCGTTGTGTTTAGTGTTTTCTGATGTTTTTGGTTTTATGGTTTTATTTTGAAATGGAAAAGAACTAAGTGCTAAATGAAGGGAAACTATTGGTCAAAACAGAGTGAAGCCTAAACTATGATGGTAAACAAATGCAAATGCTGAAACAAAACAGAGTCTAACTATGACTAGCAACCAACAAATACAAAGCTTGATAATGACTCTATTGTAAACTCACAACATGAAATTGAAATGAACCTGAGAAATGAACAAGCTAAGTGTCAATGAAGTTTTCTCCTAAATCACTAATCAAACAGATAACTTACAATGTACAACATCTTTATCCATGAATAAAGATTTATTGGAAAATATGTGGAAAAGAATATTTGTAACAAGGTAAAGTTTCTACTCTAAACTAGTTTCTACTTCTATTTTGCAACTCAATTTAACACCATTAAACCTTTCTCAAAAGTTATAGATTTCCTTTCAAAAATAGTCTTTGAGAAAGAGGCTTGTTTGTGAAATGATAAAGAAGCTGCAAAATACTCCAGACCTTATAATAATACTATCTTTTGTCCAGATAATTGTGTATGAGTATGAATTTTGAACAAAAGAAGTTTTGTAAATAATTAAGCCTGTGAGATTAAATTTATCAACTAAGACAAAGTAAGCTACAATGGAAAACAACTAAACTTGAAATGTTAAAGCAATGATTTAAAACTAAACTAAGATGCTATTAATCTACAATGAACAGTATTAAACTAAAGAGCCATTATCATACTTGAAAAGAAAGGACAAAGCTGAACCACATGCATTCTACCTCCGGAGTATTCTATTGAAATTGACATGCCATTAATCTATGAAATTACACAGTCCATCTTGTTCATCATGAATGATATGTTGGAAAAGTTTATTAGAACAATTCTGGTTGTATAACTCAATGCAATTGAAACATAAACATAAGACTGAAAGTAAATACTTATCTAAACTGTGAAAACAGAGCTAAAATACTTATCTAAATTATAAAAACAGAGCTGCACAGGAGGTAGGGGCCCTCCACCACCTGGTAGCATGCAATCTAACTCAAAATTGACTCAGCTCATGCAGCAAAATGATGCTTCTTTCATTAAAGGAGAAAATGACTGAAAACAGAGTATTCACGGTTCTGAAATCTAGCAGAAAAATCCAAAAGACTAACCAGCGTTGCTTGGTCTCCCAAGTCATATTTATAATTAAATTACATAACAGAAATTGAGATAATGCAGGGATTACTGTCTTTCCCATTCCTATTCGAATTAAAACTCTTATTGAAGGCTACGTACTTTGCTGCAGACAACTGTAGAGTTTGTGTCCCGGTAGAACTCTACCTCTTGGTTTTGGTTTCCCACGTGCATAACCACATGTAGAATTGTGTTCAGACTTTGTAGGGAGCAAGGAATGATGTGGATGAAGTCTGGAATTTGCCCATATGCACCTTTCTTTGGGACGACACTTGTAACCCACTCAAACTGTAAAACACCATGGACGCGGGATCACTACGAATGCGCTGGCCGCCTACTTCGAATGTTTGTATTCTCGTAGCTATTTTGCGTAAAATTTTTAAAATAGCAAAAATCATGAAAATACAATATGTTAATCAATTTATATAACCTTTATTAATCCCACCATTCTTCATTGATTTTAGGCTTATGAAGTGATAAAATAATGATGAAATGAAGTGAAGGTTTGTAAAAGAGAAGGCAATTCTAAGGCTCAACAGCACTTTGTTTAGGATTTCTTCACCTTCTTGAGAGGCCTCTTGAGGGATTTTCATTCTCCACATTTCTTGTCTCAAGGCCAAAGCTACTCCTTTCAGTCACTGTGTTATTCGTGCTGAAGCATAACGTAGTGTTGTTGGGTGTTGCAGTGGAGGACACCATACATCATTTCCTTGGCTCATCTGTCAGAGGAGGGAGCTTTTATTCCTTTGGGAGGTTAGTGAGGGAGATTCAAGAGCATTTTGCAGATCATTGGCATCAGGACAAGCACTTCTCTTCACCAACAGCGTAGTCCCTTCTCTAGACTGCATTATTTCTGAGTGCAATTGCAGTGGGGACTTGCTCCACTATTTTGGAGGGTGAGATCTTGAGGTATTGGATCAGCCTTTCACCTGAGAGATCCTTTGGATGAGATTCAGCCATCATTTGAAACATCATCAGCTATCTCCATCCATTCCTATTTTCTGAGTTGCAGCTGCTGCCCAGCAACTCCAGCATTTCTGCAGATTTTCCATTTTGTATGTATTTCAGCCAATCCTTCTAAGGATTGTGTATTGTTGTTTCCAGGGGTTGAGATCTTGCTCCCCCTTCTTTATTTGAGTTGTATATTTTCATATATGTGTATTTAAATTATTTGGCAGCAGTTCTCCTTCATAGACTGCGCAGTCATAGCTTGGCTTATCATATGCAGCAGTGTATTTCATGACTATTGTACTTGTGTCTTTGATGGTGGAATTGCCTAAGCTTGAGTGATTATTTCCTCAAGATCTTGTACACTTTCTGCTACCATATTATTAATAAGATGGCTATGAGATCTTATTGTATTTTCTGAAGTTGATGTTATTCACTGCTATTTCCAGTCATGTTTATGTATTGCTGGATCTCCACATTCGTAATATATTGAGATATTCCCAATAGTGTAGTTGTTCCAATTTTGGAATATTACACAAATATTGATGCATTATTTGGTAGTGGGTCACAAGCGAACTTAATCTCAGAAGACTTGGTCAAAAATCTTAACCTTGAAATTGTACCTCATCATAAGCCATATCCTTTAATTTGGATAGTCAAGAATGCAAACTTACAAGTTACAAGGAAATTTATATTCAAGTTTTCCATTACTGCAAATTTTGTTGATGAAGTTGAGTTAGATGTGGTTTCGCTTGACATTTCGGGAATTATCTTGGGAATTCCATATTTGTATGACAGGAAAGCGGTATTTTATCACCATGGGAACAAATATGATTTTCTCAAGGATGGGGTGGAGTATATTGTGAGATATCATCGTAAAAAGCTGAATATTTCTTTGGTTAATGCAGGGCAGATGAAGAGACTAGTAAATGCAAGTAAAAATTGTGTGCTTCTCATGATCAAGAAAAATAATGATATGGAATATGAATCTTTTGAAGGTTGTGATAACAAATTAAAAATCGGATTTTTTTGATGTGGTAAGTAAGCATGGCGAGATGTTTCAGGAGCCAAATGGGTTACCTCCCAAGAGAGGAATTCAGCATGAGATACAGTTGCAGCAAGATGTTCCACTTCCAAACATTGGCATTTATCGCATGTAAATAATGGAGAGCATGGAAATAAAGAATCAAATTCAAGAATTGTTGAACAAAGGTCTCATATGCCCATCTACTTCGCCATGTGGTTCACCGATTGTCTTGGTACCAAAGAAGGACGGGACTTGGCGCACGTGTGTGGATTTCCATGTACTGAATAAAATCACGGTAAAGAATCATTATCCACTCCCAAGGATTGATTATTTTCTTGATCAATTAAGGTATGAAAATTATTTCACTAAGTTAGACTTACGAATTGGTTATCATCAAGTTAGAATAATTGAAGAGGACATTTGGAAAACTGCATTTAAAAATAAAGAATGAATTTTTGAGTGGCTTGTTATGCCTTTCGGTCTTACCAATGCTCCATCTACTTCATGAGAGTTATGAATTATGTATTGAGACCATTTCTAGATGATTTTTTCATTGTTTACTTAGATGATATTTTGATATTCTTTGAATCAAGAAATGAACATGTCATGCATGTGAAAAAAGTACTTGATGTCTTGAAAAAGGAACGGTTGTTTTTAAAGATGTCGAAGTGTGAATTTCGAAAGAATTATTTAGCTTATTTGAGACACATTGTTGGAGGAGGTGAGTTGAATATAGACCCCACTAAGGTTGATTTCATTGTGAATTGGCCCAATCCCAATATAGTTACGAATGTAAGAAGCTTTCTAGGGGAAACACAATATTGGACGAAAATCATCGCTAATTTTTCTTCCATTGTAACTCTGTTACATGCATTGAAAAGTGTCAAGAAAGTATTCCATTAGGGAGATATGAAACAAAAATAATTTGATGCTTTAAAACAAAATATCAGTTCAGCACAGGTATTGGCTCTTCCGGATCTTAGACAACCATTTGATATTTAAATAGATGCTAGTGATTACGCCATGGGAGCAGTTCTCATGCAGCATGGTAAGCCCATTTCATTTCATTTTGAAATTTTTAATGGATTTGTGACTAGCTATCCCACTTATGACAAAGAGTTATATGCAATGGTACAAATTGTAAATAAATGGAAACACTATTTGATGGGGAAAGAGACCATATCCATACCGACCATCAACCATTGTAGTACTTATAGTCACAATCAAAGTTGCAGCAATCAAGACACTTCAGATAGATGGTATTTCTACAACAATTTCATTTGTTTTTCAGGTATAAAAAGGGAATCTACAATAAGGTAGTTGATATGCTTTCTAGGCCTATTGTAAATTCATCTATTATCCTCAATCACAATTCTATCATGCATGAAAGTTACATTGAGAAATATACATATGATAATGACTTTTGAGATGTGTATGCAAGCTTGAGTCAAGGAAACCAAATTGAAGAGTTATATTACCATGTACATAACATTTTGTTGTGTAGCTTGGGAAATTTATGTATTCCACAGGGAGAAAGAAACAGTATCATAAAGGAGGCACACACTTCATTGATTGTTGTACATCTCGATGTAGGAAAGACAGTAGCGAATCTCCAAAGGTATTTTTATTGGCCACGCATGTTTGATAGTGTATCTTGTTTCATTAGAGGATGTTTTTGTGTGTAATAAGCAAGCCTAGCAATAGGAAACTAGGATTTTATGCTCCACTTTTGGTACCTTCACGTCCATGGGAGTATCTCAATGGATTTTGTAGAAGGTCTTCCATTGTCAAGGAAAGGTCATGATTACTTGTATGTAGTTGTAGATAGGTTCAGGAAAATGTGTATTTTGATTCCATGTAAAAATAAAATTACAGCTGAACAAATAGCTCATCTTTTCTTTTAAAATGTTTGGGTTCATTTGGTCTTCCTACTTCTATTGTAAGTGATCTATATTCTCGATTTTTTGGGAATTTTTGGTCAAATTGTAGGACATGATGGACACTAAGTTGAAGAAGAGTACAGCCTTTCATCCACAAACCGATGGTTAGACTCAGGTGGCCAACAGGACAGTCATTCATATTCTTAGAGGATATTGCAGTAAACATCCCAAGTTGTGGGATGAACAGTTTCATTACATTCAGCATGCATACAACAGGGCAAAGCATTCTTCCACAAACATATCGCCATTTGAGGCATCTCTTGGTTACTTACCAAGGTCGCCATTGGACTTCATCTTTGGGAAATATGTTGCTATTCATGGTCATAGCGACATAGATAAGGAAAAGAAGTTCATTGAGAAAATTCAGTTGAGACATCACACAGTGCAAGAACAGCTTGAAAATATTCAAAGAAGCTACAAGACAAGGCATGATAAACACTATGTCGATCATAAATTCCAAGTTGGTGACGAATTTTGGTTATATATTAGCAAAGGGAGACTTCAAGGGGAAGGTAAAAATCTTAAGCCATTCCGTTATGGTCCTTTTAAAATTTTGGAAAATATTGGTAACAATGCATTTAAGTTAGATTTGCCTCCTTATATGCAAATATACTCTATTGTTAATGATGAGAATTTGAGATTGTTTGAGCCTTCATTGATTGATGATCAAGGAGATCATGTTCAGCTACCTTCAATAGATAATTTCTAGCCAAAATATCTGGATGAACTTCAACAAAATCTCATACTTCACAGAAGAACCAGAACTTCAAGGAGAGGGAATGTCGAATACCTTCGAGTGGGACTCAAGAGACAAAATCCTTCCAAGGCCAAATGGATGGAGATTGAGAAGGTGAGGGAACTATAACCTCACATGTTGAACAATTGATAGTATCTTTTGGAGTAAAAAAGGCTTCTAGTGGGGAGGAATGATCAAGTGCTCAGTGTTAAACTCAAAAATGGAAGTGCTCATAATTGTTCGAAACCTGAACTATCGCAAATTTATCATCGTCGGGAATCTGGCACACTTTGTTTCATCAAAAACTGACTCTGTATCTGAAAGTTAGAGCCTATTGTTCGTTTTCACAAACAAAGAAAATTTTTGAAATGACAAAATTGATCAAGTGATCAAGTCCTTCATGGAAAAATGCTCAAAAAATTAGTTGCTCAGAAATGGTCCAAAACAGAACGACAAGGAAGAGATTGAAAAAATGATCCTATAGCCGCGAATGGCACTAAAAACCGATGTTGTATGAGAAAGTTATTCAGCTTTGAAGTTTTTCAATTTCAGGCAAAAAGCCCAATTTGACTCAGTTTGACCTTATTTAAAATTTTATTAAAAAAAAGAATATTCCACATAATATTTTGGGAATATTCCATAGAATATTCTAGGAATATTCTGTAGAATATTTCGTAGAGGCAGCCAATAGCAAAGTGCCACATGGCCTTCCTGGAGGGTGCCACGTGGCCGCAAGGGTCGAACGAAATTACTGTCGCAAAATTTATATTGGCACAGGCAGGAATAGACCCCGGGTCGGGGCGGTGGAAACCAGGCGGCTCAACCAGATGGGCTACGAGCAAGTCTTAATATGTACGGTTGCAAACTTATATTTAAAGTTTGTTGTTGATTTGGGCAGGGCCCGAAATGGGGCCAGCCCCCTCCGCATACAACCTTGGCATTGGAACCGTGGCCTAAATGCAACGGCGCGTAAGGTGGATAGGTCATGGTCACATGAATTCCGGCGGGATGTGTCATATGGTTTTATATCATATGGTTCAACATTAAAGTCTTCTGCGATAAACTCAAAGTTTTTAAAACAAACTCCGACAGGTGCGGTCACATGACCCCCGTGGCCCTTATTTTTAGCCCTCAAACGGTTGGCAGTGTTATGGCAGATTACTCCTATTTTTGAGGCCGCCCCACAATTGGCAGGGTTAATTGCAGTTCCACCAGATTTGGTGGAGTTTTCCTAGCCCTAACTGGGCAAAGTCAGTTTTGATCATAACTTTGTCTAGGGAAGTCCAATTGGAACGAATTTTTGTTTTGTTTTGGGGGTATTGGAGCATTCTGAAGTTGTTGGAATAGGTTGCAGAGCCATTAGGACACTCTATCAGAGGTTTTATCAGCGGATTTTCTTGTGGAGCCACTAGGGCTATGGGAATGATCAGTTGTATTGGGTTGTGTTCATCTGTTTGAGGTGAATGAATAGTCAATTTTTACTATTTCCAGCACTCTGATTCTGATTTTGCAGCTATTTCAGCCTATTGAGGCTTTCTTCATGGTATAAAACTAATTTGGAGCATTAATAGAAGAGGGAAAAGCCCATTTGGGGGCTTTTGGACCCAGCAGATATAGCCCAAGAGAGGGGTGAACTGCTTTATCAGATGCTTGTTATTATGCTGTGAATTATTGCTGCTTATTTCCAGAGTTTAATACCTTAGACAGTAAATTTAAATAAGTCCTCTTAACACAAAAAGGCTTATACAATTATCAAAACATATTTGTTCCATTCCAAACCACATTTGTTCCATTGCAGAACACCTTAACATGCTTGTACACTCATAATATTGGTTAATGAATACTTTGCAATCAGAAAACAAATACTTTCATTGCCAGATCGTTTCAGTGTTTACTTCATATTTCTTTAGGCAGAGCCAGTAAGAGGGCCAGAAGCTTCGGGTTTCATCCTTTCTTTGAAAGGTGAAATAACCAGTAAAAGCCCCTATTGTCTATCTCTGTATAAGAAATATTTTGTTCACACATTTCATATCAGATTGGTATTAGAGTTGTTTGCACATTTAGAATTATTGGAAATGGATACCTTGCACCCTTATTTCAAGTATAATCCATTTTCAGATCAGATGGTATCAGAGCTCGGGTTGAGAATTTGTTATTGTGCAAAAGGTTTTAAAACAGTGTAAGAGATTTATTGTTTTATTGGTTGCAAAATGGTTGCATGTATGATTTTTTTTGAGTTGGAAGGATAGTTGTTGTTGGCTAAGTCTTGGAAAGGATTGAAGACTATTTTCCTTACCCAATTTACCTCAAGATTATCTTTGGAAAACAAACTCCAATAGTTTGTGTTTTATGGCTGCTTGAATGAGAAGGGGTCTTTACTGACATTTGGTTAAAATCTTGTCGTTTGTTTGAAAGCTTTGAGGACTTTTCTTTGGAAGTTCCTTTTGGTTGTTTTGACCATTTACATAATGTCAACTTCTTCTACAAGTGAAGTTTCCTCCTTCACGAGATTCTTCAATGATGACATGAAGAATGAGTTTTTTAAGGTGAAGGACATGGTGCAAATTCTCATTGAGGATCAAAGAGAAAGCATTAAGCTTCATGCACAATTGCTAGCTATGCAGGAAGAGAAAGAAGCCATTCTTCAAAGATTGCATGATATGGAGTTGCAGCTTCTTCAAGCTCAAGAAGCTTTGTCCAAGAAAATACCTCATCTTCAGGATGTAAATCATGAGGTAAATCATTCTGATTTGTCTTCAGTTTCCTCTATTGAAAAGTGTGTTGGTTATTTTGAAAGGCATACAAGAGGTATTGGGTCCAAATTGATGTTGAAAATGGGCTATCAAGAAGGCAAAGTTTTGGGCAAGCATGCACAAGGCATTATTGAGCCTATTTGTGTTGTGGAGCGTCCCAAGAATATTGGTCTTGTCTATGAGAAGCTTAATGGCGAAGCTTTGAGCACATGCATTCAAGAATGTAATGCAAATTTTAAGAGAACCTTTGTTCCAAGTTCTCAATTACATCAATGTCATGATGGAAATCTTCCTTGCCATTGTTTTAAGCCTTTTTTGCAGCAAGAAGATGGTAGACATGCAGCTTATGGCAAGCATGCAATTTTAGGCAGTTTTCAAGACGAGAACAATGATGTTAGTCTGCAATTGAAAGTTGGAGCCTCTACTAGTTCATCTCCTCATGGAGGCAAAAAGGATGAACATGCAAAGCAACATAAGAGGTATAAATCTTCTCATGATCAATTTGATTTTGTTTCTGCAAGGCATGATAATTTTACATGCTTTAATGGAAGAAAGAATTCTTGTATATATTGTGGTCAATTTAACCATCATGTTTCGAGATGCTGGATGAGGAAGAAGGCACACAAGAAGCAAATGAAGCAAAGACTACCTTCAAAGAATGTGCATATGATTTGCACTTTTTTCCAAAAGAAGGGACATGTTGTCTCTCATTTTTCGACTTTGCATCCAACTCGTCGTCCCATGCACATGCAGCAAGAGGAAAAAAATATTGGCGAAGGTGGAATCATGGATTCCATTATTGATGTGAAAAGAGAAGTTTCACATGAGGAAAAGTTGCAGCAGAAAAAGTCGCCATGGAAGTGGCTTGGTGAGAAGTGGATGGAATTCTCGACACAATAAGACGTACTCCTTTTGTACATATGCAAATTTCAGATGTATGCATGTATTTTGCTGTAATATCTTTTTTGTTTTGAGCCACCTTAGATCATTGATCAAGGTTGCGTTGTATAGTTTCACTCTGTAAATTTCTCACCAGAAATTTCTACGTGAGTTCAAGAAGGTCAGTTGTGGACAATTATGGACAAGTGCATTTAGGAAGGGAAATGTTGATTTTTTTTCATTTGTGGTTCAAATTCACTCGCTTTGCAAGGAAAAAGTGTTTGAAGGGCTGAAGAGAAGAGGATTTTTATTCTCTCATTTGCTGTACTATAGTTCATTTCTTCATTTCAGTAAGCTTTTGGGGACCAAAAGCTTCCCATTTGGGAGGTGTGATCAGGTGATCAAGTACTTAATGGAAAAATGCTCAAAAAATTAGTTGCTCGGAAATGGTCCAAAATATAACGACAGGAAAGAGCTTGAAAAAGCGATCCTGTAGCCGTGAACAGCGCTAAAAACCGATGCTATATGAGAAATTTATTCAGCTTTGAAGGTTTTTAAATTCAGGCAAAAAGCCCAATTTGACTCAGTTTGACCTTATTTAAAAGTTTATTAAAAGAGGAATATTCCACAGAATATTTTGGGAATATTCCACAGAATATTTCGTGGAGGCAACCAATAGCAGAGCGCCACGTGGCCTGCCTGGAGGGCGCCACATGGCCCCAAGGGTCGAACGAAATTGTTGTGGCAAATTTTATATTGGCGCAGGCAGGAATCGACCCTGGGTTGGGCAATGGCAACCAAGCGGCTCAACCGGATGGGCTACGAGCAAGTCTTAATATGTATGGTTGCAAACTTATATTTAAAGTTTGTTGTTGATTTGTGCGAGGCCCGAAAGGGGGCCAGCCCCCTCCGCATACAACCTTGGCATTGGAACTGTGGCCTAAACGCAATGGCGCGTAAGGTGGATAGGTCATGGTCACATGAATTCCGGCTGGACGTGTCATATGGTTTTATATCATATGGTTCAACATTAAAGTCTTCCGCGATAAACTCAAAGTTTTTAAAACAAACTCCGATGGGCGCAGGCGCATGACCCCCATGGCCCTTATTTTTAGCCCTCAAACGGTTGGCAGTGTTATGGCGGATTCCGCCTATTTTGGAGGCCGCCCCACAATTGGCGGGGTTAACTACAGTTCCACCAGATTTGGTGGAGTTTTCCTAGCCCTAACTGGGCAAAGTTAGTTTTGATCATAACTTTGTCTAGGGAAGTCCAATTGGAACGAATTTTTTTTTTGTTTTGGGGTATTGGAGCATTCTGAAGTTGTTGGAATAGGTTGCAGAGCTATCATGGCACTCTATCAGAGGTTTTATCAACGGATTTTCTTGTGGAGCCACTAGGGCTATGGGAATGATCAGCTGTATTGGGCTGTGTTCATCTGTTTGAGGTGAATGAATAGTCAATTTTTACAGTTTCCAGCACTCTGATTTTGATTTTGCAGCTATTTCAGCCTATTGAGGCTTTCTTCATGGTGTAAAACTAATTTGGAGCATTAATATAAGAGGGAAAAGCCCATTTGGGGGCTTTTGGACCCAGCAGATGTAGCCCAGGAGAGGGGTGAACTGCTTTATCAGATGCTTGTTATTATGTTGTGAATTCTTGCTGCTTATTTCCAGAGTTTAATACCTTAAACAGTAAATTTAAATAATTCCTCTTAAAACAAAAAGGCTTATACAGTTATCAAAACATATTTGTTCCATTCCAAACCACATTTTTTCCATTGCAGAACACCTTAACATGCTTGTATAATCATAATATTGGTTAATGAATACTTTGCAATCAGAAAACAAATAATTTCATTGCCAGATCGTTTCAGTGTTTACTTCATATTTCTTTAGGCAAAGCTAGTAAGAGGGCCAGAAGCTTCTGGTTTCATCCTTTCTTTGAAAGGTGAAATAACCAGTAAAAGCCCCTACTATCTATCTCTGTATAAGAAATATTTTGTTCACACATTTCAGATCAGATTGGTCTCAGAGTTGTTTGCTGATCCGGATTTATGCAGGAACACAACAGAATAAACACATAACCATAAATACAGAGATGCAGCAGAAATAACACTTCATTTCATTAATATCAAAGAACTGAAATTTGCTTACAGACAAAATGGAAATAAACTAGCTAGGGCACTGGTAGCTATCTCTAAGAAGAGATGTGGCATTTATAGGCCTCTAAATAACAGCAATGAGGCTCGAGGGCCTATTTATTATTGAGAAACAATGGAGAACCCTAAACATCCCAAACCTAACCCTAGGAGATGAAGCGCCAAAACTATGGGCCCCGTTTGGTAACCGCAAGCCCAACTTCCTAGGGACGTAACTTGGCATACTATCTCTCGTTTGACGACAGATACATCATTAGAAAGCTCTCTATCCGAGACTACGGAAGAAAAGTCGTTTAGGGCCTCAAAACGGCTCCGGAAGTTCAGGACCCGAAAAACTGCTAAAAATAGTAAGTTATGCCGAAACTGAAAAACTGAAAGAGACAATGGTGGGGGCCAAGTGGAATAGGTGGGTGGCCACCAATATCCACCTGGATCATTCCTCCCCCCTTAGGAAGCAATGGTCCCCATTGCGTTAAGTTCCTCCATGAGATGAGGAAATTTCTACTAAACTTGGTCCCTGGTGAACCACTTTCCTTGGTGCAGGAGTTGGCCAGCTTTGACAACCCGATACAGTTGGATCTGCTGTTGACGAGTGTTCTTGATTTGCATGTCCATGATACAATCTGTGGTGGCCCGTTCCATGCAGTCTGGGTTTAACTCTGTTGGTGTGAGTTGTTCTGCAATGTCCGAGGTGTCCAGTAGAGGTGGAAAGTAAGGACGAAGGCGATCCACATTGAAGACTGGGTGCAGACCAAGGAATGGTGGAATACTAAGCTCGAAGGCATTGTTACCTACAGCCTTGGTGATGGTGTACGTCCCGTATCGGAGCGGGCGAAGCTTGCGGTGAGGTCCAGTGAGGCGCTCCTTCTGCAAATGTAGCCATACTTTGTCGCCCACCTGGAAGTGGTGTGGCACCCGGTGTTGATCATGGCGCTGCTTGTACTTCGCATTGGCTCTGTCCAATATATCATGAACCTGTTGGCGGATGTGTTGAATGCGCTCGATGAAGCTACTTGCTTTGTCAACTTCAGACTGGACGTGCACTGAATCGGCCTGAGCAGCTGCAAATGGCATGGCTACGTCAATGGGACATAGTGGTTGGAATCCCAAGCCCACCTGAAAGGGGCTATGGCCAATTGAACTGTGGAGAGCCCGGTTATAACTATGTTGTACATAAGGGAGGCTCTCGTCCCATGTGCGTGGATGCTTTGAATTGTACATGCGCATAATGTGTACAATCATTCTGTTGACGACCTCTGTCTGGCCATCTGTTTGGGGATGGAAAGCTGTGGACTTGGTGAGCTTTGTGTCCATCATTGACCAGAGGCTGGACCAAAATGTGCCGAGGAACCTGCTATCTCGATCGAAAGTTGTGGACTTGGTGAGCTTTGTGTCCAACATTGACCAGAGGCTGGACCAAAATGTGCTGAGGAACCTGCTATCTCGATCTGATATGATAGAATGTGGGATCCCAAAGTGTACCCATACTCATTCAAAGAAGAGTTTAGCAGTAGCTTCTGCTGTGATAGTCTTCTTATAGGCCGCCATAATGGCCATCTTCGAGAATTTGTCAACGACCACGAAAACACAGTCATTGCCATTCTTAGTAGAGGGCAGGCCCGACATGTAATCCATGGAGATGGATTCCCAAGGTCGACTAGGGGTAGGTAGTGGAGTATATAGGCCTTTCTTCTTGATGGTCGGTTTGGCAATGGCACAAGCAGTGCAGGATCTGATGTGCTTCTCGACATCCTTTCGAAGGTTCGACCAATAGAAATACTTCTGTAGTATTGCTACTGTTTTCTCGACCCCGAAATGCCCAGCGACTCGACTGTAGTGTGCTTCCCATATCATCTTGGCACGCTCGCTTGAAGGAACACAAAGGTGTCCCAGGTGACATAAAAGTGCATCTTGGAGGTGAAAATTTAGAACTTGCGTGCCCCCCAAGAGTGCCTTGTAAGTGTGGCCGAATTCTGGGTCACTCTCATAGAGAAGCGGCCAATCAGAAGTCTCGTGCCCACAAGAGTTGAGCACGGTGGTGAGCGCCACGATCGGTGGTCGGCTGAGGCAGTCTGCAACATTATTGGTGCTACCCTTCTTGTACTTGATGTTCAAATGAAACTGTTGGAGATATGTGGACCACTTCTGATGGCGATCATTCTGCAACTTCCCTTGTGTCTGTATGAACTGCAGGGGCCGGTGGTCTGTGTGGATGATTGTTTCCTTCCCCAAAATGTAATGCTTCCATTATCGACATGCTTGCACAATGGAATACATTTCTTTGTCATAGGTGGGATACTTGCGAACTGTCTCAGACAATGTCTCACTGTGATATGCCACTGGATGTCCCTGTTGAGTAAGAACTGCCCCAATAGCATAGTCAGAGGCATCTTTCTCGATCTCAAATGGCTGCTGCAAGTCTGGTAAGGTGAGCACTGGGGCAGAACAGAGGCGATTTTTCAATTCTTTGAACGCCTTCTGTTGAGGTTCCGACCAAAAGAATTTTGCTCTTGCTCCTCCTTTGGTGACTTGACTCAAGGGCCAAGTGATATGAGAGAATCCCAACACGAATCTGCGGTAGAAATTAGCAAGACCCAGAAAGCTGCGAAGCTCTGTTATAGTAGTCGGGGCTGGCCAATCCTGAATGACTTGGATCTTGGCTGGATCCACATGCACCCCCCTTTCATCAATAATGTATCCCAGATATTGAACCTGGGTCATGCCAAACGTACACTTCTCCAAATTGGCACACAACTTGTGTTGCCGCAGTGTTTGGAGGACTTGTCGGATGTGATGAAGGTGCTCTTCCCAAGTCTTGCTGAAGATCAGAATGTCATCCAAGTACACCAATACGAATGAGTTGGTGAATGGCCGCAAGATGTCGTCCATCATCCTCATGAAGGTTGCGGGAGCATTCGTCAACCCGAAAGGCATGACCAGCCATTCAAAAAGGCCTTCCTTAGCTTTGAAGGCAGTCTTCCACACATGAGAGGGTTCAATTGGTACCTGGTGATACCCAGACTTCAAGTCGGTCTTACTGAAATATTTTGCACCTTGGAGTTGGTCCAGAAGGTCATCAATCCGTGGGATTGGGTACCTATTCCGGACAGTGATCTTGTTCAGCGCCCGATAGTCAATACAGAGTCTCCACGTCCCATCCTTCTTCTATACCAACACGATCGGACTCCCACAGGGTGATGAACTTGGTCTGATGTGACCTTTCTGCAACAGCTCCTGAATCTGCCTCTTGATTTCATCATTTTCCAGAATAGAGCGCCGATAGATCGGTCCATTGGGTAGCGGCGCACCTGGGTTAGATCAATCGGGTGCTTGACCTGACAGTGCAGAGGAACCCATGTGGGCGAGGTGAAGATGTCCCCATACTCCTCCACAACCTTATCCATTTGTTGTTGTCGTGTAGAGGGGCCCTGTCTGGAGGTCGTGGCCACAATCTCCTTCTTGCCCTGGGGGCGGATCATCAGGAAAACGAATTTCCTAGTTTGGGAAATGAGCTTACTGCATTGTTTTGCAGTAACCAAAGAGATAGTCGTAGGAGGTGGTACCTCTGGTATCCTGTACAACTTATTTCCCAAAGTAATAATAACAGCACGAGGTCGAGACTCATACACGGCATGACGCTTCCACAAGTATGGTTGTCCTAATAATACATCAGAAACATCAATAGGAGCAACGTCACATAATACCTCATCCGTGAAGGGCTTGATGCTATAGGGAAGGCGACACTGCCGGCTGACGCGGAGATCTCGTCCTTGGTGAAGCCACCAGATGGTGTATGGATGTGGGTGAGCTGTGGTCGGCAAGCCCAACCGCTTCACGGCGTCTGCTGAAATGAGGTTCTTTTGGCTCCCATTGTCGACAATGAACTCTACAGGGGAGCCCTTTACCCACATCTGGGAGTGGAAGAGACGTTCCTCCTCCTTTGGATCTTCCGGTTCCTCCTTCTGGACCTTTGTAGTGGCAACAGTGGTGTTGGGCTCCGCATCAATAATCTATTTCCCTTTTTCATTCCCCTTTTCAGGTTCTGATTCGGAGTCGGAGCATGCATCTGACTCAGAAGCCCTCATCTCGGCCACTAGCGACTGCTTGGCCCGACACTCACTTGTGTTGTGAGTGGAGCTCTTATGGAACTCACACCACTTTCCCGTGTCCTTCTTTGGCTTTGCGGTGTTGTTATTTTCTTGTGGCTTTGACGGGTTGTCTTTAGCCGCCATGCCTTGGCTCTGTCCTTTGTTCTGCGGTTTGGAAGCACCTTTTCCTTGCTTTTGATTCGCAGATCCAAAGTCTCGCTTCTTCTTTTTGAATTTCTGCTCAATCTTGGCAGCATACCGGTATGCCGTACCAAGCGAGGAGATGTCGAGGAACTCCATTTCCTCCTGAATGTATCTGTGCAGACAGCTGCGATACTTTAACACCAAATGTTTCTCTGAATCTTTGATACCCAACTTTGTGCGCAGGGTATGGAACAGATTCGTCAGCTCGTGCACATCTTGATCCCTTTGTTGTCGCAGCGTGGTCCATTGTATGTACTTGTCCTCATAGCTCCCACGGGATAGTACTGTTCCTTGACGGCGTCTCGGAAAGAATTCCAAGTTGGTACAGCCGAGAACAGAGAGGGTTCTGTCTGGTCCTTGTTCTCACAGTAGGTTTCCCACCAGTCCTTAACATGGGGGGTAGCTTTGAGGAGTGCAAAAATAATCTTCTCCCGATCTGAAAAGTCATGAACAAAGAAATATCCTTCTAATAGATTCAACCATCTATCTACGGCATCTGCGTCTATTTGACCCTCAAATATGGGAATGTCAAAATTTACTTGTACCTTAAAAGGAGTCGCCACTCCAGAGTGGCTACTGGATGCAGATGCGCCGCCGGTGGGCAGCCGTTGAAGGATCTGAGCAAATTTATCCATCATCACGTTCCTTTGTTTTTCGAGGGCCTCCTCGAGCAATATTTTGATAGGATCTCCTGCTCCCTCATCTTTCTTTTCATCCCCCATGGGCGTCCGTCGAGGTTTGCGAGGCTGATCTTGCAAAGGTTCCACCAGATCAAGCCCTAGCTCCTTATACCCCGACCTCGTTGGGGACATGCAAAGAAGGATCGAGAAAAAGCAGACCGCTCTGATACCACTGATCCAGATTTATGTAGGAACGCAACAGAATAAACATATAACCATAAATACAAAGATGCAGCGGAATTAACACTTCATTTCATTAATATCAAAGAACTGAAATTTGCTTACAGACAGAATGGAAATAAAACTAGCTAGGGCACTGGTAGCTATCTCTGAGAAGAGATGTGGCAGCTACAGGCCTCTGAACTGAGTTACAATGAGGCTCGAGGGCTTATTTATTATTGAGAAACAATGGAGAACCCTAAACATCCAAAAACCTAACCCTAGGAGATGAAGCGCCAAAACTATGGGCCCCGTTTGGGTAAATTGGTGTTTCAACTTCCCAGGGACGTAACTTTGGCATACTATCTCCGTTTGACGCACATGATACATCATTAGAAAGCTATATCCGAGGACTACAAATTTCAGGACGAATTGGATGATCCAATTCGTTGGTAAAACGATACCCAAAAAACGTCATTTAGGGCCTCAAAACGGCTCCGGAAGTTCAGGACCCGAAAAACTGCTAAAAATTGTAAGTTATGCTGAAACTGAAAAACTGAAAGAGACAATGGTGGGGGCCCAAGTGGAATAGGTGGGTGGCCACCAATATCCACCTGGATCATTTTATATCACTATACCCCTGGACGCTCCCACAGTATAAGCATGGGTGCATTTGGGAGGATCTGAATGCTCGCACACCATAGGCATCCATGCATCCAGGAAATTTTCCCACAAACCTATGTTAGCGTCCTCGATATTTGAGCCACTTTTCCAAGCCTAAAGCCCATGTCACTACTTATAACTCACTAACAAGTTCAGAAAATAAATATAACAGTGGAATAATGATGCACAAGCAAACATTCGAACACGGACTTGACTGGATGCCTACTAGCCATAACAGGCATTTCATCAAACATATCACCAATATGTAATCTACAAGTTTAAATAGCAAATCTAAACATAGGAGTCTCATACTTATCTAAGAATTGTTAAGAAGCATTGTTTCCTCATCACGGTAACTACATTATAATCTATTTAGGCATAGATACATTGTTCATTCATTTACGAATCAAAACATAATGAGAGCCATACTTCATGACCATCATAAAACTAAATCATAACTAGCATATAAGAAACATAAATGTTAAGCACATAACAACCATATAAGCCACATGATAGCAAGCATATTTACCCATTAGTACAAGAGGAAAATAGCTCTTATTTCCATAAGTAAAATGCAACCAATTCTAAAACTTCCACATTTCACCCGACCATATACATGGTTGAGCCAAATCTATCTTCAGCCAATCACCCCTGTGCCATATTCTAATAATGAATGTGGGATCTGATAAAACAATGCATCAAAACCAAACCGGGGCTTCCAGAGGCCAAACCACCTCAACCCTTAACCAATGATTCCACCTCACAGTTAGACATCACAACCATCATGGATTAGTCTCTACCCAAGATGTTCCATGGCTCCAGAATGTTTGTTCCATCTAGGGCTTCCTGGACTAGTAAATGAACCCACATTTGTCGTATTATCACAAAATTGGACCTGATAGGTTGCTTGATCAGTTAACTTCATGTAACTATTTCAAACCTAATCTTTTGACTGAGGCTTAGCCTCCTCAGCTTGAGAAGGCTCTCTCAAGGGTTAATGATTTGGATAAAAGTATAGATGGCAAACTCTATGTGGGGTAATAAATAGATAAATTATTGAGATAGGTTAAGAATCACATCAGCAAGTACACATTGGGCTTATGGAGTCAAAATAGTTTCAGTAAACCAATGAATCTACTTAACATGGAAGTTGAGGCATATTAGAGTTTTAGTCAAGAAATAAACACACATGAAACTGTAAAAACACATTCAGTTCATTTATATAGGAAGTCATAGCATCTAAAGATGAATTTTGAGTAATATAGATAAACACCACTGCAATAGGATAATAAGAGATGCAAATAAAATAGTAACACACCAAAAATCCTTCTGAATCCCAAGTTGGTTAAGTAGAAACTCTCTGTATTAGCTGAAAACCAGTCAATTACAATAAGCACAGTCTTTTGCTAAAAATGTCCAACCCTTTGCTAATTCGACCTAATGGCCTTTAATAGACCATTTACCACATGATATGATCTCATATTAGGCTAGATACATCGAATTTATAACTCTTGACACCTTGCATAACCATAAAACATCAAATTTATGACAAACAGACACCTATCCTACTTGACAATCCTATTTCAACTAGGACTCAAACTCTTCATTACTATCTTTAAAAACCTTATCATAACAACCTTATCTATTTGAAATTACATCATTTTCCAATTGTATCATCACATGGTCGAATTTGGATGATGGGCTTCAGTTCTTCATGACCACTTTGCTGACCTCTACAAAAGCAGGAAACCAAACCCTGTTTTTTTAGGCATAAGATTTTTTTTCTTCTTTGAACGTTATGACCATAATTTAAAATTTATTTCATGGTCCTTGGCTATTGGAGATTATATTAACATGTCTCATCACTTATCCCTAGCCTCTAGCTGTCCAAAACCGTTTCCAAAATCTTTCAAAAGAGTTGTAATATACTGTGCTACAAAAAATCAGCAGTTTCGTAGGGCTTTTTTAACACTACCATTTTAAGTCTTAATTCTCCAAAAACTGAATGATTTCGACTTTAATAATTTCACTTACCCTTTAATACATCTTCCATATCAGTTTCAATCCTTGATTCTAATCCAGGTGGATATTGGTGGTCACCTGCCTATTCCACTTGGGGCCCACCATTGTCTCTTTCAGTTTTTCAGTTTCGGCACAACTTACTATTTTTAGCAGTTTTTCGGGTCCTGAACTTCCGGAGCCGTTTTGAGGCCCTAAACGATGTTTTTTGGGAAAATGGAGAGCAACATGGGTCCATAGACTGATGTTGCTCATTCAAAATTTGTAGTCCTTGGATAGATCTTTCTAACAAGGTATGGTACGCGTCAAACAGAGATCATATGCTAAAGTTACACCCCCGGGAAGTTGAAACACCAATTTACCCAAATGGGGCCCATAGTTTTGGAGCTAGATCTCCTAGGGTTAGGATTTTGACTGTTTAGGATTTCCCATTGTTTCTAAATAATAAATAGGCCCTCGAGCCTCATTGTAACTCAGTTCAGAGGCCTGTAGACGCCACATCTCTTTTCAGAGATAGCTACTAGTGCCCTAGCTAGTTTTATTTCCATTCTGTCTGTAAGCAAATTTCAGTTCTTTGATATTAATGAAATGAAGTGTTATTTCCGCTGCATCTTTGTATTTATGGTTATATGTTTATTCTTTTGTGTTCCTGCATAAATCTGGATCAGTGGTATCAGAGCGGTCTGCTTTTTCTCGATCCTTCTTTGCATGTCCCCAACGAGGTTGGGGTATAAGGAGCTAGGGCTTGATCTGGTGGAACCTTTGCAAGATTAGCCTCGCAAACCTAGACGAACGCCCATGGGGGATGAAAAGAAAGATGAGGGAGCAGGAGATCCTATCAAAATATTGCTCGAGGAAGCCCTCTAAAAACAAAGGAACGCGATGATGGATAACTTTCGTTAGATCCTTCAACGACTGCCCACCGGCGGCACATCTGCATCTAGCAGCAACTTTGGAGGCGTGACTCCTTTTAAGGTACAAGTAAATTTTTACATTCCCATATTTGAGGGTCAAATAGACGCAGATGTCGTAGATAGATGGTTGAATCTATTAGAAGGATATTTCTATGTTCATGACTTTTCAGACCGGGAGAAGATTATTTTTGCACTCCTCAAAGCTACCCCCCATGTTAAGGACTGGTGGGAAACCTACTGTGAGAACAAGGACCAGACAGAACCCTCTCTATTCTCGGCCATACCAACTTGGAATTCTTTCTGAGACGCCGTCAAGGAACAGTACTATCCCGTGGGGAGCTATGAGGACAAATACATACAATGGACCATGTTGCGAAAACAAAGGGAACAAGATGTGCATGAGCTGACAAATTTGTTCCATACCCTGCGCACAAATTTGGGTATCAAAGATTCAGAGAAACATCTGGTGCTAAAGTATCACAGCTGTCTACATAGATACATTCAGGAGGAAATGGAGTTCCTCGACATCTCCTCGCTTGGTACGGCATACCGGTATGCTGCCAAGATTGAGAAGAAATTCAAACAGAAGAAGCGGGACTTTGGATCTGCGAAGCAAAAGCAAGGGAAAGGTGCTTCCAAATCGCAAAACAAAGGATAGAGCCAAGGCATGATGGTTAAAGACAACCCGTCGAAGCCACAAGAAAATAACAGCACCGCAAAGACAAAGAAGGACATGGGAAAGTGGTGTGATTTCCATAAGAGCTCCACTCACAACACAAGTGAGTGTCGGGCCAAGCAGTCGCTAGTGGCCGAGATGAGGGCTTCTGAGTCAGATGCATGCTCTGACTCTGAATCAAAACTCGAAAAGGGGAAAATGAAAAAGGGAACACATTATCGATGCGCAGCCCAACGCCGAGCCCAACGCCACGTTGCCACTACAAAGATCCGTAAGAGAAGAATTGAAGATCCAGAGGAGGAGGAACGTCTCTTCCACTCCTAGATGTGGGTAAAGGGCTCCCCTGTACAGTTCATTGTTGACAATGGGAGCCAAAAGAACCTCATTTCAGCAGACGTCGTGAAGTGGTTGGGCTTGCCAACCACATCTCACCCACATCCATACACCATCGGGTGGCTTCACCAAGGACAAGATCTCCGCGTCAGCCAGCAGTGCCACCTTCCCTATAGCATCAAGCCCTTCACGGATGAGGTACTATGTGACGTTGCTCCTATTGATGTTTCTGATGTATTATTAGGACAACCATACTTGTGGAAGCGTCATGCTATGTATGAATCTTGACCTCGTGCTGTTATTGTTACTTTGGGAAATAAGTTGTACAGGATACCAGAGGTACCACCACCTACCGCTATCTCTTTGGTTACTGCAAAACAATGCAGTAAGCTCATTTCCCAAACTAGGAAATTCATTTTCCTGATGATCCGCCCCCAGGGAAAGAAGAAGACTGTGGCCACGACCTCTAGACAGGGCTCCTCTGCACGACAACAACAAATGGATAAGGTTGTGGAGGAGTACGGGGAAATCTTCACCTCACCCACAGGGGTTCCTCTGCACTGTCAGGTCAAGCACCCGATTGATCTGACCCCAGGTGCGCCGCTACCCAATGGACCGATCTATCGGCGTTCTGTTCTAGAGAATGATGAAATCAAGAGACAGATTCAGGAGCTGTTGCAGAAAGGTCACATCAGACCAAGTTCATCGCCCTGTGGGAGCCCGATCGTGTTGGTACAGAAGAAGGATGGGACATGGAGACTCTGTATTGACTATCGGGCGCTGAACAAGATCACTGTCCGGAATAGGTACCCAATCCCACGGATTGATGACCTTATGGACCAACTCAAAGGTGCAAAATATTTCAGCAAGATCAACCTGAAGTCTGGGTATCACCAGGTACCAATTGAACCCTCCGATGTGTGGAAGACTGCCTTCAAAGCCAAGGAAGGCCTTTTCGAATGGCTGGTCATGCCTTTCGGGGTGACGAATGCTCCCGCCACCTTCATGAGGATGATGGATGACATCTTGCGGCCATTCACCAACTCATTTGTAGTGGTGTACTTGGATGATATTCTGATCTTCAGCCAGACTTGGGAAGAGCACCTTCACCACATCCGACAAGTCCTCCAAACACTGCGGCAACACAAGTTGTGTGCAAATTTGGAGAAGTGCACTTTTGGCATGACCCAGGTTCAATATCTGGGATACATTATTGATGAAAGGGGGGTGCATGTGGATCCAGCCAAGATCCAAGTCATTCAGGATTGGCCAGCCCCAACCACTATAACAGAGCTTCGCAGCTTTCTGGGTCTTGCTAATTTCTACCGTAGATTCGTGTTGGGATTCTCTCATATCACTTAGCCCTTGAGTCAAGTCACCAAGGGAGGAGCGAGAGCAAAATTATTTTGGTCGGAACCTCAACAGAAGGCATTCACAGAATTGAAAAATCGCCTCTGTTCTGCCCCAGTGCTCACATTACCAGACTTGCAACAGCCATTTGAGATCGAGACAGATGCCTCTGACTATGCTATTGGGGCAGTTCTTACTCAACAAGGACATCCAGTGGCATATCACAGTGAGACATTGTCTGACACAGTTCGCAAGTATCCCACTTATGACAAAGAAATGTATTCCATTGTGCAAGTTTGTCGACAATGGAAGCATTACATTTTGGGGAAGGAAACAATCATCCACACAGACCACTGGCCCTTGCAGTTCATACAGACACAAGGGAAGTTGCAGAATGATTTCCATCAGAAGTGGTCCACATATCTGCAACAGTTTCATTTGAACATCAAGTACAAGAAGGGTAGCACCAATAATGTTGCAGACTGCCTCAGCCAACCACCGATCATGGCACTCACCACCGTGCTCAACTCTTGTGGACACGAGACTTCTGATTGGCCGCTTCTCTATGAGAGTGACCCAAAATTTGGCCACTATGTCCCATTGACGTAGCCATGCCATTTGCAGCTGCTCAGGCCAATTCAGCTCATGTCCAGTCTGAAGTTTACAAAGCAAGTAGCTTCATCGAGCGAATTCAACACATCTGCCAACAGGTTCATGATATATTGGACAGAGCCAATGCGAAGTACAAGCAATGCCATGATCAACACCGGGTGCCACACAACTTCCAGGTAGGCGACAAAGTATGGCTACATTTGTGGAAGGAGCACCTCACTAGACCCCACCGCAAGCTTCGCTTGCTCCGATACGGGCCGTACACCACCACAAAGGCTGTAGGGAACAATGCCTTCGAGCTCAGTATTCCACCATTCCTTGGTCTGCACCCAGTCTTCAATGTGGATCACCTTCATCCTTACTTCCCACCTCTACTGGACACCTCAGACATTGCAAAACAACTCACACCAATAGAGTTAAACCCAGACTGCATAGAACAGGCCACCACAGATTGTATCATGGACATGCAAATCAAGAACACTCGCCAACAGAAGATCCAACTGTATCGGGTTGTCAAAGCTGGCCAACTCCTGCACCAAGGAAAGGTTCACCAGGGACCAAGTTCAGCAGAAGTTTCCTCATCTCATGGAGGAACTTAACACAATGGAGACCATTGCTTCCTAAGGGAGGAGGAATGATCCAGGTGGATATTTGTGGTCACCCTCCTATTCCACTTGGGGCCCCACCATTGTCTTTTTCAGTTTCAGCACAACTTACTATTTTTAGCAGTTTTTCGGGTCCTGAACTTCCGGAGCCATTTTGAGGCCCTAAACGACGTTTTTTGGGAAAACGAAGAGCAACATGGGTCCATGGACAGATGTTTCTTGTTCAAAATTTTTAGTCCTCGGATAGATATTTCTAACGAGGTATGGTATGCGTCAAACGGAGATCATATGCCAAAGTTACACCCCTGGGAAGTTGAAACACCAATTTACCCAAACGGGGCCCATAGTTTTGGCGCTTCATCTCCTAGGTTTAAGGTTTTGGTTGTTTATGATTTCCCATTGTTTCTAAATAATAAATAGGCCCTTGATCCTCATTGTAACTCAGTTCAGAGGCCTGTAGTCGCCACATCTCTTCTCAGAGATAGCTACCAGCGCCCTAGCTAGTTTTATTTCCATTCTATTTATAAGCAAATTTCAGTTCTTTGATATTAATGAAATTGTTGGAACACCTAATCCTACATGGGTAGGTGTGGAATGCGAAAAGTCACAGTGGATTCCAAGTGACCTTGGAATATGAAACCAAGAGTCACACCATTGTACTATAAATGTACATTATGTATAATAGAAAAACAAGAAAGCCTCACGCTTATCTTTCATTGTGTGTTGAATCTCTTGTGTGTGTGTGTGTTTATTCTTCTCATACACCATGTGTGTGCTTAACATGGTATTTAACATGGTATCAGAGCGGGCGATTGTTGTCCCTGCTCCAAATTGAGTGAGCCATTTGTGTTTATGGTCTGTGCATATCTGCAAAAATTATCAAAATTTTTGCAACACTCAGAGATTTTTGCAGCAGTCTTTTTGCCGCATTCAGAATCTATTTTGAAGAAGGAGCAGCATTCAGAAATTGGTAGCATTCAGGCATTGGCTTTGAAGAAAGGCAGCACTGCCCATCTGAAGGTTTTCATTCTAAATTTTCTCTGCAATTTCTACTCATTAAAATCTACAATTTGAAGAGCTGCTGGATACTATTTATATTGGGTTTCGGCAGAAGAAATTTTTGGTTTTTACTGTAAAAGAAATATGAGTTTTTCTGTTGAAAAAAATTCTTCATATCTGCATTTTCTACTATTGGATTTGTTTCTGCTACACATTTGAAAAAAAAATTCTACTGCTATTGTACAAAATCTTTCACTGCTCTCTGTTGTTTTTAAAAAAATTAAAAATTAAAAAAAAAAAAAAAAAAAAAAAAAAAAAAAAAAAAAAAATTAAAAAAAAAAAATTCTGAGCCAAACCCCAAGGCCTTCTCCAAACCCCACGCCATCCACCCTCCTCTCCTTGCGCTCTACCCTAGTCGACTACATCTCTCAATGCTTGACCCTCCTTCTCTTTCTCACGGCCCTGCAACCCTTATTACTCCGTCCACACAACGCCCCCCCTTCAACACCCTTACAACCCTATCCACCCCCGCTCTCTCTATACGCCCTCACCCTCTCTCCATTGCTATACACTCCCTACGCCTCTACAGCTCACACTCCCCTTACCTCTCCTAAATCACACCCTAAGCTACCCTGGCCACTCCGCCCAACCCCCTACGCGGCCTACCCACTCGAGCTCCTATTCCGCACCGCATTCCCAGCACTGCACGTCCCCTACGCCATTACTCCTGCGCTCAATGAGCTCTCATCTCTGCACATACCCCCTCGAGTCCTTCAACACTCCCCCCTCTCCCTTGGCGTTCGGTCTTACACCTCCGCCTTACCCACTCACGTAGCGATTACACCTCACACTGCTCAACCGTGCTCTCATGTCCCCATTCCACTACAGCCTTCAAAAATTTCGATTTCTTAATTTTATTTTTAAAATCCCTTCCCCCTATTAAAATTCCCCTACCCTCCATTTTATAATACCACCCCCTCTTTTTTTAATTCATTTAAAAAAAAATTTTAATACCCCCCCTCACCCATTAAAAAAAAAAAATCCCATCCCATTTTAATATTTCCCTTTCCCTAATTAAAATTCCCTTTTATTAAAATTAAAATACTTTTCCATATAATAGAACTCCCCCCTTCCCATTAATAAACCACCCTTCCATATAAATAAATTCCCTCCTCCCTTTTAAATAAATTTTCTTTTCCATTTTCAATTAATTTTAAACAGCAAAGAGAGAGAGGAGGAAGATAATAAGAATAGCAGAAAAATGGAAAATGGCATATGAGGAGCAGATGGATTGAATACATAGAAAAAATTGCAGATTTACATTTTATGATTTGTGGCATATACAAGAGGGTGATTTTCTGAAGAATTTTACATGAGAAGACAAGTTTGCCATCATTGTTAAAACATCTCTTTGAAGGAAAATTCAGCTGCCTTAAAGGCCTATTGCACAAGTGTTTTCAGCTACACATTTACAAAATATTTTTGCAGAGATATTGACATTGTATTGTGAGTGGAATTTGCATCTTCTTCATAGTTGCAATCAGTAAATTTGATTTGTTGTTGATTGTCCTCCATCATTTGAGGAGCACACTTTGTACTTTGAGATTTCCATAGTTGGAAGTTTTCTTGAGTCATTTATATTTCTTGTTGCATCACATTGTAAACGGGTGCATTTTTGGTTGTAGCCGACACCCTTTCATTTTTTGAGCCTAAGTTGTTGAAAATGGCTAAAATAAATGAGGCATTAGATTTTTTGAATAGCCTCATTCATTCAAATGTTGATGACATGATAAAAATGAGCAAGAATGCTCTTTGTAATATTCAGAGTTTTTTGCAAGATGCACAAGAAAAGATTGAGTTTTTGCAGTTGGAATCTCAGCTTCAACGAGACAAACTTCAGCAAAAGAGTCACCATTCTGAACCTGTTTCTGTTTAGAAGATTGAGAAGGACTCCCATCAGCAGTAATTCAGTAAATTTGAAGTTGATTCCCATTTAGTTCCTTGCACTAGAGCAGATGTACATGCAGATGCAATAGTTCAACCTGCACTTCTCAAGCCCATCATCAGACCTTGGGAAGAGCTTGTCCACAACAAGCACCGAAATGGTCTTGGATATGACAAGGATGTGACCTTTCATACTCCAGACTACACCAAGCCCATCATATTTCAGAGTGTCGGATTCCTGTATGACAGTTCACCTGCAGCTATTCCAGATCCTGTTCCACAACAACATCAGATTGTAAAATGCCAACACTGTGATCGAGTTGGCCATATGAAAGATCAATGTTTTGATCTTCATCCATGCAAGCACTGTGGTCAGCACACTCATTCTTCACACAGATGCTTCAAACACAAGCCTCCTGCAAGAACCAAGATTCATCTTGGATGGATCGCTTCTTGGCAATGGGCATCAGCATCCAAGAAGATGTTTAAGTCGCATGTCAGAACATGTTCACGGATATTGAGCAAACTTGCAGTTGAGTTTTCGCCATCATCTCACCTTGTCCCTGACAGGGGGGGAAATGGTGGTCATGTACAAGCTTCGACGACAGATCAAGCGAGCCTAAGCCACAATCTATCATTCCATGTTCAAAGTTGTAGCCAGAGACACAACAGTTCAAGCGAGCCTGAGCCACAATTCATCATTCCAGATTCAGAGACGTAGCCAGCGACATGGATGCCCATGAGCATGCCTTTGGTTGGTGGACAACGTTAAACCATCATCTTTGGTTGGTGGATAACCTAAAACCATCACAGGTAGTAGACCTCCCTTATTTTAGGTCGAAGGTCTCCCTTTCATATATGAGGAACACTTCCTCTAGCAGAAGCCTTCAACCTCTTGCCAGCTTTGGTTGAGTTCTAGGAAATGCTTCAAGCATTCCAGAGTTGTTGGTAATCCTAAAACCATCACAGGTAGTAGACCTCCCTTCTTTTAGGTTGAAGGTCTCCCTTTTTTATGAGGGACAATTCCTCTAGGAGAAGCTTTCAACTTCTTGCTAGTTTTGGAAGAGTTCCAGGAACTGCAACAAGTTTTGCGTTCCAGTGTTGGTGGTCATCCTTAAACCACCTCTTCTTTCCAAAATTTCAGAGAGTTGATTCAGCCCAAGTGCTGCCATGTACACTTTGCATATTCGTATTACAACTCTCTTCTTGGACTCACACATACCCCTTCGGATTAAGGGGGGATGTTGGAACACCTAATCCTACATGGGTAGGTGTGGAATGCGAAAAGTCACAATGGATTCCAAGTGACCTTTGAATATGAAACCAAGAGTCACACCATTGTACTATAAATGTACATCATGTATAATGGAAAAACAAGAAAGCCTCACGCTTATCTTTTATTGTGTGTTGAGTCTCTTGTGTGTGTGTGTTTATTCTTCTCATACACCATGTGTGTGCTTAACATGGTGTTTAACATGAAGTGTTATTTCCACTGTATCTCTATATTTATGGTTATGTGTTTATTCTGTTGCGTTCCTGCATAAATCCGGATTAGATTCATTCTTTAGCCCCTCAAAAACTGA